>JAQIUU010000176.1:0-13044 GCA_034694545.1 Mesaphorura macrochaeta
CAACAACTGGCAACTGCAACTGGCAGCAAATTGGCATTCGCAATAAAGCTTAAATAATTGGATCGCGATTCACACAATCGCGTATCGCAATCGCGACCGTACGTTAATATTTAGAGTACAAGTTCTTTGGTATTTATCTTTGTGCCGTGGCCGTGCGGCCTGGCCTGAGATTTTCTCGCAAGCACGACGCTTCGGCCAACTTCAGTCTATTTAGAAGCTTACAGCTTACAGCTTACGTTTAAGCACACAGGCCAGTAATTCAGTAATTCTAACGAGTTCCTTATTTAAATTCACATAAAATTCTTACAGTAGACTGCAGCGCGATCAGAAAATTTATGGCCAGCCGGGGCATAAAAATGGTACAAAAAAATTAGTGTGAGTGTGAGTACAAAGAAACAGTAGCAAAACAGAAAACAGCGAGCAGCTCAGAATTTTAGTGCTTTTCGTTCCGGTCGGTCTCGTCGGTCGTATTTCGCATAAATGTGCAACAATGCTACAGGCCACAGGCTACAAGTAACCTACGATGTTATGTGTTATGCCAATTACAATAACAATGGACTATGGTATGGACATGGACCGTGGCAGTACAACAATGGAGCCTATGCTTTGTGAGGTTCTTGTTCTTGTTATCCTTTGTCATTCGTAATTTATGAGCACACAACAATAAAACAACTAAACAACTGAAGACTGCCAAATAGCCAAATGCCAAGTCCAAAGATAAGTTACATGTTACATACCATAAAATGAAATGTTATCCTGCACGGCCAAGTGCAATAAAATAGATAACTCTTGAATGGCAATTGCAATGAAATTGTGGATCAGTGCATACTTTAACGTTACGGTGGCTGATTGAATTCCTGTGCTGTGGAGGAGGCGAGGCTCATGAACGCGATACGAGACAAGAACCTTATTTGAAGACGATCAGCCAAATGCGCTAAGTCAAATTAATAAATCTTGAACGTGATTAAAAATAATATTATTATGACATTTCAGAGTGAATAGCGAATTGTTTGTATTATTGGCAATTCGTGGGCATCGAGCAATTGCATACTATAAGTGTAGTGGCACGGCACGGCACATCGCATTTAGAATAGGCGCTCCCGCTCCATAAAAGGGTTGAAGAGGAGGATACCGCGATGGCGATACCGGCGTAGGTATTGTATAAATGATCGTATGCTAATGTGAAATGTGGCCACTGCACTGTGCACTGCATGACTAATTGATAAATTATTATGGAATCACTTGCTCGCTTGCAACTTGCCCACTTGCTTAAGAATTGAATGAATGATTCTTGATCCTTTGGAGGAGGTGGAATTAATTTGTAAATTGTAATTTTGTAATTCACTGCACTTGAGACTTGGCACTTGGCTTGGGCTTGACTGATCGTCTTCTTATTCTTATGCAATGCAAGCTGAATGTAAAAACTATTCAATACGTATGTGTCTGATCTGGAATGCATTAAAAGACTAACGGCTTTAACGAACGCCACGGCACGGCTAAATTAATTCCTATTCGGAAACTCACAAAGGATGGGGATTGCGGAAGTGAATAAAGATAACAGATTAGGAAGTTGAACTTGAAGATGCTGCTTAATTGCAAATTACACCAAGTACGTCTGCACTGATTCTTTATTCTGCTGCTGTTGCTGTTGATGTTTCTTCTGTCCCATTTTATGAGCGTGACTCGTAGACGTAGACGGAGGTGGTGGCGGCGGTCGTCCAGCAGGGCTCGGACTCGAGTAGGATGGAGGTGCTGCTGCTTGGACTGGCGCGGGTGCTGGTGCTGGAGGAGGTGGACTGTTTCTCCATTGTAGCTGCTGCTGTGACTGCGGGTGCGACTGCGGTGAATAAGTGTAGCCATTTGGTAAATGCATGTTGTTCATTATCGACTGGTTGTGCTGTTGATGCTGCTGCTGTTGTTGCTGATGGTGTAGATTATGTGGATGTAACGGATGGTGATTTTGGTGATGGTGTGATTTAGGAAACTGTAACGAACCTTGCTGTTGCTGCTGTCCAGGATGTTGCTGCTGCTGATGTGACTGCTGGACATGTTGTGGACTAGGAGGATCAAGTGTCGAGTACACATGTTCACCATCATTGTACGATAAACTATTATGGCTATTGTTATTGTTATGATGCGAGTGCGAGAGCGAGTGAGGATGGCCGGGACTCGGACCTGGACCAGCGCCGGCAGCTCGGAAATGGCCTAATGGGACTGGCGAGCACGCATTCGTCTGAAATAGGAACGGAGGAATTGAGGCCGCGCTGCTGATGCTCGGATCGTCGCTCTTGCCGTTGACTTTATGGCCATGGCCTCCTCCTGAAGCTGACATTGATGACGCGACTGATGCTGAGACTGATGAAGGTGACGACGAGGATGACGATGATGGCGGATTTAGCAAATGCTGGGGTCCGAGCACAGGGAGCTGTTGTTGTGTCGCTTGATGGGAAGGCGAAACATTTGAACTACCACTGCCGCCAATGCTTGAGGCGTATTTTGGAGGTTGGAGTGACGCGAGCCCCCCAAAATTTTGTGCGTAAGGCCAAATGCGTGCGTTTTCACCGTACTGTGACTGTGTCTGCAATTGTGACTGGAACTGGAATGGGCTACACGGGACTTGGCTGGCCAGGAGCTGATGATGCTGCCGCTGCGTCGCAGTCCCGTCGATGACCTCTGAATTGTACTTTGCAGTCGCAGGAACACTCGACGGCGGCCTCTCGTTCGTGGACGTCGAGTGCGGGCCGCCTCCTCCCGTCGCCGAAGATGCCGAGCTCGAAGTCGTCGTGTGACTCGTAATGTTTGACTGATAATGACTCGAAGGGTCGGGGAGCAAGTACTTAAAAGTCTGCCAGAATCGTTTGCTCCCAAAATGCAGCTGTTTATGGCTTTTATTGTTTCTCAGCCACGATTTGAGATCGGAGCTGAGTTCTTGTTCGGGAATCGGTTCGATAAACACGATGATCACTGGCTTCGAGCGGCCGTGCCCAGACGCAGTCTTGAGTACCGAGTAGAGCGCAGCTCGGAACTCGGAGGAGCTCCAATCAGCTTGGAAAAAGTTTCTCGACAAAAATATGACGATAGATTTGCACGAGTCGACTGCAGCCGACATAATGTCTTTTAAATCACTCCCACTATAAATTAAATCACGATTTTGGAGGCAGAGGCGATAGTAATCGATCGACTCCAGGTCGTCGGAGATCCGCGACGTTACGAATTCTTCGTCCTTCTCCGAGTAGATGAAGTACGCGTCGTAGGAGCAGGTTTTGCTGTCTGGAGCTCCGATGCCGCCGCCGATGTGCGTGTGTGTATGATGAAGATGGTCGTGGTGGCCGTGACGGCCGCCGACGCAATTACAGTTCACATCATCTTCGTCGTGGTCGTCGTAAGAGCGCCGAGACGTGCAAATTCTCACTCCAAATTTCGCGAAAATCCATACACGCACATTATCACGACAGAGCACAAGGAAGGTGGCCGACGACACGAGGAGGAGGAGGAGGGAGCCGAGGAGGATGAACGGGTACGCACTGCTCAGGTCAAAGTCTTCAAACGCGCCGGGGAGGAGAGTCCACGACGCCCCACACGTATTGTTGTAGTCCATGAGATGAGGGCCCGACTCCATCGTATTGTTCCATACGCAGCGTATCTGGACGAGATCCTGGATCTTCTTGGAGTTGTCGGTCACCCACCCGTAAAACTGATGGAGGAAAACACAGTCTCCGCAGTTCCACCGATTCCTCGCGATTCCAATGTCGACGAGGTACGGGTTGAGGCTCAGCTGCCAGACGGAGAATGTGACCAAATGGTTTCCGTCCAGCCGCAGGATTTCGAGGGACTTGAGTGGGAGGAAGGTTGTGTTGCTGATGACTTCGAGCAGATTATCGTGGAGATAGAGTTCATTTAGCGTGGTCAGCTGTTCAAATTCGAACCCTTCTAGCTTCCTCAACTTGTTGTTCTCCAGATGTAGAATGCGGAGGGACTGGAGTCCATTGAAGCTCTTGTTGGCGATGGTGTGGATGTTGGAGTCATTCAGAAACAGGAGCTTGAGGTTCTTTCGCCCGATGAACGTGTGTGACTTGAGGATTGGAATATTATTCCCGTCGAGGTACACATCAGTCGAGTCCATGGGCAGATTGTTGGGCACGGACGAGTGGCGCTGGTTCGAGCAGTCGACGACGTTCGCGGACCAATTATCGTCGTGATAGCACGAGCAGTTGGAGGAGCACGTCATTTCACAGTCACACGTGAACCCACAACAATGGCACGTCGAGAAACAAATACTCTCGTACTTACACAGGAAGTCGGAGGACTGCATCGACGAGAGTGGGATCCGGGACTCGGACCGGGAGTAAGCGAGCCGACACACGATCGCGTCCAGATCCATGACGAGCGGGTATTGTCTTGGCCCACCACCCAGCTGCGGTTGATTGATCTTGGTCAGCCACTCCAGCTCGCAGTCGCACAAAAATGGATTCCCACCTAAATAAAACTCGACACCGACACCCGGATGCCCGTTGACTCCCGACGATGGAGGAGCTAGTCGCATGGCAGAAAGTTGCAGATTCTCCAGCTGATTTCCAAATAACTCCACACGCCTCAGATGGCTGCTCCTTCCGAAAGTGTCTGGCGAAACTTTGCCAATCTTGTTATGTCCCAGCTTGAGAGTTTCCAGGCTGGGTGGAATTGACTGGAAATCGAGGGTGGAGAGTGAGTTGTGTGATGCGTCAACAACCCGGAGGCGAGAATGGAGATTCGAAGTTGAAAGTTCCGCTGTTCCAGTACTGCCATTGCCATTTTGGCCTGGAGCTCCCGCGCCGCCGTTCCACGCCCCATTTAACACCTCAATTACGTTATGACTCACATCAATCCACTCCAGACTCGTGGGAAGCAAGTGATAATTTAGTCGCGAGATCCGATTTTCGCTCACGTTGAGCCAGAGCAGTGAACCGAGCTGTGATGCTAATGAACTCGGGATCTCTTCCAGGGAATTCGAGTTGAGAAGGAGGACGCGAAGGTCTGGACAGCCGACAAACGAATTGGATCCAATTTTCGCGATGCGATTCGAAGCAAGGTTCAGGACTCGCAGTCTTTTCAGTGGATCACACAAATTTCGGGGGAGCTGCGAGAGACGATTGCCGACGACACGAAGTCCGTACAGTTGACCGAGTCCTTGGAACGAATCGTTGCTTATCGTTGTGATTAGATTCTCGCCGATGTCCAGCGTCTTGAGGAGCGGGAGCCCTTGAAGTGCTTCGGGGACGCTGCTAAATTGATTCCCGACGAGACCCAGATCTTGGAGGCTCGTGCAATTGCGAAATGAACCGAGTTCGATCTCGGAAATTGCGTTGTGGTCGAAGGAGAGTCGGGAGAGCACGAAGAGGCCGTCCAGCATGCTGGATCCGATCCGGAGGAGTTTATTTCTAGCGAGGTTAAGCGTGTGGAGGTTGCTCAGATGTGCAAAAGTCCCATCAGCAATTGAATCGATGGCATTATTCTCCAGATTGAGATTCTGAACTTGGTGGAGGTCCACAAAACTGGACGTCGAGAGCTGCGTGAGTTGATTGTTGGCCAGATTAAGAATGATAAGCCGCACGAGCCCTCGAAATGGCGAAGCAGAAGCAGAAGCGGCTTCCTGGCCCGCGCTGGTTATCCAGGCGCTTGACAGTTGGTTGGAGGACAGATCGAGGATTTGAAGATGCTCCAGCGAAGCCAGAAGACCCGCCGAGAGTGCGGTGATGGAATTATTGCGGAGGTCGAGCTCTTTCAGGAGCTTGCAGGGCGTAAACAGCTTCGGCAAGAGGGCGACCAGCTTGTTTGAGGACAGATTCAGGAGCTTCAACGTGGAAAGGCCGTGAAAACTGTCGTCCTGCAGATTTTCAAGTACGTTGTGCTCGAGGCGGAGATCCTGAAGCCTTCGCATCGTCTCGAACCTTCTCCCACCCAGAGACTGGAGGTTATTGTACGATATGTCCAGGGATTTGAGTTCATTCAAGCACGAAGACGAAGACGATGATGAGCTCCGATCTTGTGCTGATGCCGACGCAGACTCGAAGATGGACAACGTGACGTACTTTGGTAGGCCTAGATCTAGCATATCACTCAGCAGATTATGCGTCAAATTTAGAGACTGAAGCGACGTCAATTGGCACAGGAGTTTTTCAGGTAGATTCCACATGTGATTGAACCCAAGATTCAGGTGCTTCAAGCCCGGCGTGTTTCGAAAGGCTCCGCTGGAGAGTTCGAGTGACCTCGCAGCCCAGTCTGAGTTCCCTGTCTCGATCGAGAGCCTCCGGAGATGGTAGAGCCCATTGAAACTTCCGGAGGGTAAGTATTTCAGCTTACACTTTTCGATGGACAGTTCTTGGAGATCGGTCAGCTTTGTGAGCTGTGGCGGAGACAGCACACTCTCGAAGAAGAGCACGTCGTTGCAGATCAGCTTTAGCTTGGAAATCTGGACACTGGCGGATGATGTGAGGTTTTCGATGTCCAGATCGGGCTGAAGTGTGCGAATGTGGCAGCTCACAAGTGGATTCGTGATCACATCACTTTTCGGGGTGTTCACTTCATTGTCTGGAGGCTGCGGAAGGCTGCCGCTGCCACTGATGGAATGATGGACCAAATGATGATGATGACTATTTGGAGAATGCGAATGGCCCGAATGCGGATGTGAATGTGAATTTGGCTTGCCAGCAGTCGTGGTCACGGGCACAGCCGGCTCGGGTTGCTGAACACTACAAAACTCGAGTTCATGATGGTGCTGATGTTGATTGTGATTGCTTAGAGAATTTGCAGAAATTCCACCGCCTCCGCCATCCCATAATAAAGTTACAAACACAATGCTCAGAGAAAGTCTTAACAAAGTTGGAATCGGAGCACTCGAATTGTCGGAATTTAGTAATCTTCTCCGCTTTCTGTGCGAACTGCTCCGGCAGCGTTCTTGCCCGCTGTCGCTCCTGCTTTCCATGGTCGTGGACCTGATTTTCACTTTTTGGTAAATTCTTTTACATTTCTTGTGTTTTGCCGTGCATTCTTTCCCGAACTGCGAAAACTCCGAATCCACGTCTAAATTCTGATCTCTGATGCGTAGATTCACATTCACTTCACAATTCGTTGCTCACTTTCATTTCATGATTTCATTTCAATTCTTTTCGACGAAATGCACTTTTTAACGAAAAATAATAGAATTCGAGACTATGAATATTTAAAAGATGAGACCGACGAGATTCTTGTGTCGAGTCGAGATGTTTAATATTTCCACTTTTGTAAGCTCACGATTCACAATTCACGAGTCACGGTTTTTCTCACGGACGCGGTTGCACTTTCCAACTTCCAGTGTTCCATATCACTGTCATTTGCCGTGTCGTGGCCGTAGATGGTAAATGGAATTGAAAGCGAGTCCCATTCATTCACTGCACGCACGCTCACAGCATTTTTGAGCCCCAAAAGTTCGTAAACGTGTTCACGGTGTGAAATGTGGCTTTTTTCCTATTTCTTATTTCTGAGATAAAATTCGTACAATAACAATACAAAAACACACGCACACGCAGGCGTCGACAGTCGACGCGTCGAAACTTCACGAAATTCACTGTTCACGGTACGAATTGTCAGAGACAATGACAAAGTGATGTGAATTTGTGAGTCTTGGATGCGAAAAAACTGTCTATTAAAAGCTAAACGCAGAATTCTGTACAAACTGCAAACACGACGCGTTTCGCGACACAGCACAAGCACGAAATTTTAGCGGATTCAGTTTCAGATTCACCAATTCCAAATGGCCGAAATTAACTTTTTGTCATTCCATTTTGGATTTTAAGCACTTTGTTCCGAATGAATTCCGGTGTCAATCGCAAAAACTTCACGGATCCGGCTCCGATGTCCGGGTTTCCGGCACTTCACTTAACAAATTCGCGAATTTCACATTTCACGATAAATTGCTGGACACCAATTGCTTTTTTCGAGATTCTGCCCAGAATTCGTTTTATATTACAAAGATGTACAGCAAATTCATTCGTCTTTTAAGCACAGAAAATTCACCGAAGTTTACGTTTATATTTTTGAAACAAATCTTGGACCAAAATACGGCCAACAATGTGCTTCGCGTTTACGTGTGTCGCGTTCGTGCGTTCCTTTCCCGTCAAGAGCCAAGAGTCAACTGAAGACCTGAGATGGTTTGTCTACTCATCTTGTACTTTGTGCTCTGTACTGTGCCGCACTTCCCTCATACTATCATACTCTCATAATGTCTCATACCTCATACAGGCGAATAACCATACAATACCCCATGTATACACGATGTGCACTGACGAAAAGGCGAGTTGAGAGTGACTGAGCCGTGTGTTGTGAGTTTTTCATCTTGTTTGGGTACAACTCGTATAACTGCAACAACAAAAGGAGCCAAGCCAAGAGCCACGGTTGACGGTTCTACGTAACTGGTAACTTAACGTTGGAGAATCTGTTGAACTCCGGCATGCGTGCGCCGTCGGGCCGTGCGGGTGCAGGTACGATGAACTAAAGGCGAGCAACGACAACGAGCATCGGAGCATCGCGATATCACGGATTCCGAATTCTGAATTGCTGAATTGCGCAAATGCATACAGACCCCTTCTTTCTATTTTGGCCAAGTTGTAAACCTACTCTACGGGCGTATTTTGGGCTGTGGGATACGTTTGACGTGCTCAGTATATTCTCTGTACCTCTGGGAAGCCAATCCCAGGCTTCATTTTTGAATATTGAAAAGTTTCAGCATATATTTTTAAGTTTCGGCGCTAGACCCCTCATGGAAGCGCTTCCAAACTCCTCCAGCCCTGCAGACGCTTCGAAGGGCAACACGCTGCTTCAGGGCGCAAACATTGGAAAAATTCAGCTGAACTATGTCAGTACCTTTCGCAGAAATGCCCGAGTCAGAAACCGGAGCCGTTCCGAGTTTGACCTTAAAATCTTGCGCCTGGGCCCCTGATTTCCGGAAGGGGTGGGAGGCGAAAGTGTCATGGCGGACAAAATATTTCAAGTTTTTGCCAGGGGACATTGATGCTACATTTGCCTTCAAAAATGGTACCGGGTCGGTCTCTATACATTAGCACCCGGTGTGAGTCACTTTTCCGGGCGCTTTGAGCAAAGGAATGGAGCCACGGCCTGTCTTTGTCTCTTGACCTTTGACCTGGTCACCAAACTTTCGATTTTCGAGAAATTTGCGTTTTTGGCCACTTTAAAGTGGTTAGATTTTACTGGATAAAAATGGTCCAATAAATTTGCCTCGCCGTAGGCTGGTGCCCAGAATGTCTTAGGTTATGTTCACCGCTTTACCTATTGAAAACTGTATCCTACATTTCTATTTCGGCTAATAAGATGAATTTCGTGAGATTTCAAGCTTGGAAAAGTGACTAACTGACACTCCCACTTCGGCTTCAGGTTTGATGGACTTATGAACAAAATTTCGTGAAAAGCTGAAGTTACATGGGTTCCTGGTAATCTTCCGTACTCGTACGTGAAGTTTCAAGCCGTAGTAGACATTGGTCCCTACAGTATTGCGTTTTTCATTTTGGCCAAAATAGGAGGAAGGGGTCTGTACGACTTACGGCACGCTTCTTCCGATGGTGCCATTTTGAGCCATTGGCCATTGTCATGGCTCATTGTCAAAAATCGCAATGCAAACTCAAACTGGAGGATCGTATCCCGAATTTTGGTCCAACTCAAATTCTCGAGCCCAGGTCATCACTGCGGCATAAGCAAAATGAACGTTTCTCATTTTGAACAGACACCGACTCACGATGAACCACCTGTACCAAACTTGGTAGCTTCATTTCCCTATTTCAGTATTAATTAGTGGCGTCCATTGCTCAGCGCATACTGCATCGCATGCAATGCAATAATGTAACTATGTAATGTAATTATTGGAAATATTCGCCAAGGCCAAGCTAATTAGGACGCTGACGCTACGTTTGAAATGCTAATCACTAAAATGTCTCACTTTTTGTTGCGAACTGTGCACAGTACAGTGCACCGTGTACCGTAAGAATGGACGGTCTAAGCTTACGCTCACGTAGTATAAAAAATGCTTAGCGATCCTGCTGAAAAGTAAAGAAGCCTCGTCGCGCCATCCTCGGACTCTCATCGTAAAATCAGTCTCTTTGTTGGCTCTTTGTTGCGCTACCGCAACAATGAGCCTTTTGCACTTGTGCTCTTGCATTGCACTGACGGACGCTTGGAGTTCATGCTGTAGACTAGACTGCAGGCGCTTCCAATTAATTAATGTGTCCCATTAGAAGTTTGCGAGCTCCTCCGTGTTGAATGGCTGCTTTTGTACGGCGAACGTTGAGTCCCATTAATGTGTATTGCGTCCAACAACACAACCACGGACATAGACCTGCGTTTTGGTAAGATAACAAGTTTTGGAATGTTTTTCCAAATATGACTCTTCAGGGAACAGAACAGCATAACAGCAACAGCTCGGCCCAAGCCAAGGCACAAGACTCGCACAAGAGCTCAGCGCCCGTACTCCGTAAAATGCGCAGTGAAAGCTTCACATATGCTCTTGCACTACACAGGAGCACAAAAGAAAATACTGAAAGTGAAAAAACGATGTACATTAACTATAAAAATATCTGCACGCACCACGCAGGCGGGCGGAACTTCAACGCAAACTCAAATCAACTCAACTCAAGCGCTCGCTCGTTCATGCGTGTACGTATGGAAAGAATTCCAATTCCAGGCTCTTCTTTATTTTTGCAATAAAAAGTCAATTCGCAATTTGCTACTCCCGACTCCCGACTCGCCGAGGCATTCGCTGCCACTGCCCACCCACCATTTACCATTTCCTTCCGCCTTCCGCGAATTCTCGCTCGAATTCTGGTGCTCTCGCAAAAGGCAGAATTGGTTAAGTATTCGAGTAAATGGCTGTGGCTCGGCTCGCTCGTTGGAAACTGGAAAGCTGGAAACTGGACCGCGGCATTCAGGAACACATTCCATACAAGCACATCTGGGACAAATATTGCAAATGGCGATGGCGAGCTTCGAAATGCGAAATGTAAAATTGCGAAACCTTGTATGCAAAACGCGAAACGCGCAAAGGAGAAAGTTTCGCATTCAGATTCGGTTCTTCGTCTCGCTTTCACCACGCCACAATAGAAGACCGTATGAATACGGAAAATAATATTAAGCCTTAAAACACTTTGTGCAATCCGCGAGAGCCACAAAAGAAAAATGTGCCACGCCGCGTGCCACGCTGATTATTTTTGTTGAAAAGATTTGCGTGGATTCTGGATTCGAATACGGATTCATGGGCTCTATTCGCAAATAGTTTCGCGTCCGTGCTCGCTGTTCTGCGTTCTCGCCATTTATCCACACGCTGACTGTAAGGATTTAGAAAGTCGCATTCAAAAACATTCATTCACACCAACGCAATTCAATGCTCGCAAGCTACGGATTTCATTTTTCAAAAGTTGGGCCGTCGTCGCCGGGAGGCGATAATAGAAAGCTATTTTATGGAAATATTTGGAAACTACATGAAATCCTACGTGACCCACATTCAAAAATATTGCACAGAGCCCCAAGCCCAAGTACTAAGCTGCACACTCCATGCCATGGCTCGGCTGTGGCGGAAGTATTATGCAGAGATTTGACTACGACACACGACACACTTTTACTTTTAATAGCTGTCAGCCCACCGCACCGCGACCGTGCTCGAGCCCACCGTGCCGTCACGTCGTCATCTTTTCATAAAGAGCCCTGCGGCTGCGGCTACGGCTCCATTTTGCTCGAAATAAGCTAAAATTTTGCACAAGAGTGTCTAGTTCCCAGTTCCCACTGCAATGGCAATGGCTATGGCCGAAGGGTCCGTCCTTTCCTTAACTTACTGCTGAAGTAAGAAATTAAATACAGAGTAAATGTCGAGACACGGCACTCCATTGTATGCATGTATGCAAGTAGGCATGATTTTGTCATTTTGTGGTATTCATCCATCGATCGAATTCTGAACTCAATCGCTGGAAGTGACAGGTGGTGACAATTGACAAGACTTTCCACAATTCCACACGTTTTGGCGTACGTTTCCATTTCATCAACCTTCTTCGTTTAGCTAAAAATTAAACTCGTTTCATACTCTTTCACAAACTCAATTTTGCCATTCGCCATTTACACTTTGCCATTTGCGGCATCTTATTATTATGTGCAAATTCAGATGCCCTGTTGCTTGCTTCCGTTGTCTGATGCTCCCTTGCCGTGTTCTCGTGTTGCAAGACTCGATGACTGCGAATTGCGTGAATTTAATAAGGCTCCTTACTTCAATAGTCGTAACCGTAACCAGGATCAGGGTTCAGGGACCACGAGACCACGACTCTGACAATTCCGACCAGTCTGTGAGACATAGTGCACTGTGCCTGTGCACGTCAATTCGGAGTCTGAGCATTATGCACGGCACGGCACGGCCAAAACTACAATTTAATATGAATCCTGTCTTGTCTCGTTAACTTCCAAGGTGTGTGTGTGCTGTGTGGGCCGCTGTACTGCATCTCATGAATACTACAAGGAACGTTCTGGGAATTCTTATTTCCCACTTTCGCCAATAAATTCCATTCTATTTTTGTTCCAACGCAAACCGATGCGAAATACGACGGCTTGAATACTTGAATTTGAAAAATATTTCAAGTTGTTCCTTTTCGGGTTTGAGTTTGTGGCAACTTGGGAATTCCGGAAACAAAACAAAAAACAAGACGCAAGAAGCAAAAAGGAAAGAAATAAAAACCCTTTTGTAATTCCTGCCATTTTAAACCGCTTTTCCACTTTTTCTTTGGGAAACGGGATGCAATTTCCAAGACTTGGAGTTGACTGACACTTTACTCTTTAAACAGTTTAAAGTTTAGGTTGTTGTCTCTCTCGCTTACTTCGCTGGTGCCAAGAGTCAAGTCAAGCATCAATTTCTACGGGCGTGTACAAAGTACAAATGCCTACAACAATGTTCAATGAGCTTTGAACATTTGAGCTTTCACTTTACGAAAGAAAGATTCACTTTGAGACAAAATTGTTCCCTGGTCTCATTTTTAAGGTGACTGT
>JAQIUU010000177.1:0-13022 GCA_034694545.1 Mesaphorura macrochaeta
CGCATTTTCTTTTCTTTTCTCTCGCTGTCATATTTCCACACATTTTTGGAAATAAGAATAGTTTGAATTTCACAATATTTAGCGACTGCAAACGCAATTTGCTGCGTTGCCAGCACAATTTAGTAAATATTGCTGAGCATTTGGACTGGGAACTCGAACTTTCGTCAAGATTGATTCCTTCACTGCTTTTGTCATCTCGAGACGGGGCAAAGAAAAAGACAAAAGCAAACGCGAAGGGGAAGAAATTCCATGCATTCGCTGTTCGCTCCACGGCATCTGTTATTGCAACTCTCTCATCATCGGGCCCGTTTCGCATTGAGATTGAGTTGACTCATCCTCGTACGTGAGGATGCAAAAAGCAAAAAAAGCAAGCACGGAATAGCACTAAAATTCGTACGGACTTGGTACCAAATTAAATTAGGGTTCACAATTCGCAATCAATTTACAATTTGCATTGATTTCTATGAGCTTTGAGCAGCGTTGACCTTTTCCTGTTTGAAGCAACTCGCTGTTTCTTTGACGCCTTGGCAGTTCGGGACGGGACAAAATACATTTAAATTAGAGTTAGATATTAAAATTTTATTGCAAACTTTGTTGTCATAAATTTTGCATTTTTCTGGTGGCGGGCACCGGGACGCACGTCCTTCACACTTTTGCATACACGCGGTCCGGTGCAAGATTATTTGCAAATCACTGCTTGAAAACTGAACTTCTGTTGAGTGCGCTTCTTCGCAAGTTTGCTTCTCATATTATTTTCTCCCATTCCTCCTTCATTTTTCTTCATCTTACAAACATTAAGCTCTGAATCAGGTCGAAATTCGTCATTTCGCGAAAAAATAATTTTACTAATTGGATTTATCACCATGGTCGACATTTGCATCGCTGTGCTTGATCATTGCTTACGAAAAGCATACTCATTATATGCTCTTATAGCATTGATTAGGCCTGGAAATTGATGACGAGGATGTTGATCACTTTGGGTCACTGGCCACGACAATTTTGCGTCCATTTTGTTCAGTTTTTTTTACATTGGCTATGACGCGACGTCTCAATTGTTATTGCAAATATTTATGCCAACTTATTTTTGCATTGATTTTAGAGAGCGACTCTTGCCGAGAAGGAAGTGATCACACTCAAAGAAAAATTGGTCAACTGTTCGTCGGGTGTTCGCCTGAAATCTGGGAGCATCTCAATGGCCCCTCCTGCGCAGGACACTGAAGATCCTGCGCCTGGCACACCAAATCCGAATCCGAGTGCATCGCAATCGCCAGGAAGTCAAGGGAGCCAAAACCAAAGTGGAAGTGGAAGCGGAAGCCAAAGCCAAAGCCAAGGAGGAGGCCGGAATGTTGACGTTGAGTTGGCGTTGGCAACGAAAGATAAAGAGATTGCTGGACTCGTGGAAGACGTTCAAAGTCTGCAGTCCAGCCTGAGTCAGATGCGTGAAACGAGTGCTTCACAAATCCGACTGTTGGAACAACAGTTGGAGAGTAAACAAGAGATGATTACAAGACTGGAGTCGCTGCTCGACGCACAAAGAGATTATGAAGAGCTCAAACGACAACTCACACTTCTCAAAATGGCACAATCTGCTCCAGACATACAAAACAATACGACTGAAAATAATTTAAACAATTTTAAAGATGTTGGCAAAGGTAAGACCAAACTCTTTATTCTAAATTTTAGTAATTCTTCTTTGTTTCACGTTTCTCCATTTCACGTCAACGTCAACCGTCAACTTGTCTTTCGTTGTCCCGATTTCGTTGATTATTTACTTCACCCCTTTGTCATTTTGCCGTAACGTTCAAAATTCAAGCGGTTAGGGAATTTACAGGCCATGCGCAGGTCAAAGCGTTTTTCTATGATTAAGTAGTGGGCAACGGGACCTTTGGGGTTTAACCTTTAACGTTAGTTTTAAATAGTAGAGCCATGCTTGGGAATGTTTTCGGAAATTACGGCTTTGGGAGTTTTAGTCTGACATTATTTCCTGTGCCAAGGTTTATGCCTGAACTCGCCAAGGTTCACGATGTGTTCGGGATCTGTTCCAGCAGAGGCATTTGGGACTCTTCTGGGTGAAGAGCTAGTCACGAGCTGGAGGCGCTCCCTTGAACGATCTCTTCTCTCGTCCTCGTCGCCCAGTCCACAGCAACAGGCTCAGGCCGCAGCACAGGCCGCAGCGGCTCAGCAGCAGCAAAGTAGTCAGAGTTCCAATCTCCTTCCTCAACACGGGCATCAGCTCCAGCATCAGCATCAGACCTCACTGCACGACTCGTGGTCACCGCCAACCAATCACTCTTCCCTTGGTGACTCGAGTCCCACTTCGCTCACGGGTGACAACAACATGTCTCCACTGAACGGATCCGTCAACTGTGGCTCCAACGACCGACTTCCTTTCCGCTTTGAAGACTCACTCATTCCCAAAAGTGATCCCATGGAAGCAAAACTCCAGGAAATGCTTCGTTACAATATGGACAAGTTTGGGTCGCAGTGTCTGGACACTCTCCAGATTGCACGGCGTGTGCGCGAACTCCTCTCCATTCACAACATTGGCCAGCGCCTATTCGCCAAATACGTACTCGGCCTCTCACAAGGAACCGTGAGTGAACTGCTCTCCAAACCAAAACCATGGGACAAACTCACAGAGAAAGGAAGAGACTCTTATCGGAAAATGCACGCTTGGGCAGCAGATGAGGCGGCCGTTCTTCTCCTCAAATCTCTCATCCCAAAGAAAGGTAATCCAGCCTCATTTACCCATTCACTCATTCACTCATTTAAGTAATCATTACACGACTACAAATCAGAAATCAAATCAAGAGCCCGAGCTTTGGCTTTGGCTTTGGCTTTGGCTCTGGCTAAATTGGCTTTGGCTCGCGTCTTTGAGATTTGATTTCGATCCGCATCCGCGAACGGGCGAGATCAGAGTCAGGAGTTATTTATTTCGAGTCACCGCGAGTCAAAGTGAGATGAGCAAAGTGGATCAGGCGAATCATCTGCTGGTTGTGTTCCAAGAAAAGAATTCAAGAATATTGGCTTGCTGACTCTGATACTCTGATCGTTGCGGAGCGATCGTCTGATCTGCTCAGATGTTTGTGCCGTGCGGAACAAATTAGTGAGACAGTCGCCAAAATTTACAGTCAATTGACACGAATCGAAAAAGAAACCAAAGAACGCGAGAACGGTGGAACGCGCAAAGGGGAAACAGGCAGAGATTGTAAAGAGGCAAACAGATGCGAATGTGATCATGAATGTGAAATGTGAACGCGGATTCTTCTTTAGGGAAGCCAATTATGAAATCTGAGTCTGAGCGCACTGTGCTCTCACTTTGACTCGTCGTTTGAGTCGGCAAACTTTACAAATATCTTTGCGACTTTGCGTTTGCCATGCGGCATGTCGATTTCGATGTCGTCGTTGTCGTTGTCGTTGTCGTTGTCGTTGTCTTTGTGGCTCTGTGGCTGTGGCTGGCGTGTGTAATAGATCAGACGGACGAGATAAATATAAATATAAATGCACACGAGATGTGAGATGTGAGATCGGTAGCTCCAGATGTTTCTTCTTCTCGCCGCGACCACGTCGGCTCGCAAACTCTTAAATAGTTGTTTGATTGGAATGACGAATAAGTATTTATAGTATTTATAGCCTCACATTTGGCTTTGACTCCTCGATCGCTTCGGCTCCCTTCTCGCGTCGCCTTTTTGCTTGTGTCTCTCCTCTGAATTGTGAATCTATCAAATAAAAGATCAATTTAGAGCCAGTTGCCGATTTTTGATCCAAGTTCAAAACTTGAGATCTTCTGAACAGAGCCGCCGAGCCAACGAGCTCGTTCATCTGTCTATTATTAAATTACAAGACTCGATGTCTCCATGTGCCATGCCTATGCCAATATACCATGCAAATCACGATACCATTCTTTTACGATTGATTATGAATCCTAATCGCTCTCTCTCTCTCTCTAAATTGATTGGACAGGCAAAGAAGGGCCGAGCAGCACCAACGGGAATCTGAGCTCAAGCCTATTTCGATGCGGCGACGAGTCGTCAATTGGTGGCGGAGCGGACGATCGAATCGCTCACATTCTTGCCGAAGCCAACGCACTGCATCGAGCTCAACAAAACGATTGTGATCGAGAGAGCGGCGGGAGTAAATCTCCGACGAATAACAATTGCCAAGGTCCTGGCTCGCCGTCGTCGTCCTCTTCGCGAGACCGAAAGCTGAAAAAGTACGAACACGATGACATTTCACAAGAACAAGTCACACGTATTTACCATGAAGAACTCGCCAAGCTAGTCGGCATCTCGAGACTACAGCAGCAACAGCAACAGCAACACGGGCATCAGGGTTTGGGGCACGGAGTCGGACTCGACCCAGAACACGTCAACAAACTGGCTCGTGAACATTATCCAAGGTAATTAGTTTCTCCTTTCGTGTGATTTACAAACTTATTACTTATTAATTGCTCAGTCGCTTCAATTGCTCTTTGCTTCAATTTTCAGTTTGGTGTTTCCCAGTCTGTTTGGCGGTAATTTATTGGAGCGAGAAGACTTACGGGTAGCCATCGATACTTATCATCGAGAAATTGTGAAGCAGATTGCTTCCAACTCCAGTGCGGGTGTTGTTGGTCCGCCGTCACCTCCTTACCCCTCCAACCTGTTCCACATATCGATTCCCAATGGAGCAATCAGTGCTGTGCAAGATCTCTCGCTACCGAAACGTCTTTCTTCGCCCCCACAAGACGATGATGATGACGATGATGACAAATTTGACCGAGATCGGGAAACAGACACTCCAGGTGGTGGCGGAGGCGGTGGTGGCCAAGTGGGGAGCGCCTTCTCTCTTGTACGACCCAAGGGAAGTGGAGGCTCAAGTTCAGGAGCCCCTTCACCCCTCAGTACTATTCTGCCACCATCCGGCTCGGATGACTGCTCCACCGCATCACCTCTCCAACGAATGGCTTCCATAACGAATTCTCTAATCTCACAGCCTTCCACGCCCTCTGTGTCGTCGCCAAGTCAGCGTCCGCTGAAAGCAGTGCTTCCTCCAATCACACAACAGCAATTCGATCAATACAATAATCTCAATACTGAAGAAATTGTACGAAAGGTAAATTCAGCATTCAGCTCTTTGTTCCATGGAATTATATAGCATTAAAAGCGTCTCAATTCATTTTGATTGCTTAATTTAATTAGGTGAAAGAGCAACTCAGTCAGTATTCAATCTCGCAGCGTTTATTTGGCGAGTCTGTTCTCGGGCTGTCTCAAGGGTCCGTGAGCGATCTTCTCGCGCGTCCAAAACCCTGGCACATGCTCACACAAAAGGGACGCGAACCGTTCATCAGAATGAAAATGTTTCTCGAAGACGACAACGCGGTCCACAAACTCGTCGCGTCTCAATACAAAATTGCACCGGAGAAACTCATGCGGACAGGTGGATATTCTGGCAATCCATGTAAGCATTACGCAGCCAAGCACTTAATTAAGCTAAGAAATTGTAATTTGCAAAATCTGCAGGTGCGTCGGCAGTATCAACGCTTTGCAAAAGTTCTGGGAAGGGAGGCGGTGGCGGGATGGGTGGCGATTTACCAAAGAATCTCGACCTCTCACCTCTTCCGTGCCCTCCTCAACCGCCCGTGGCATCTCAAACCCCAACTCCGAAACCAACGGTCGTCATCAAGCAAGAAATCGTTCCTCCGAAGGAGATGAGCATCAACTCCCAAAGTAGTCTGGGTCTGGGCAGTGCTGTCAACATGCACTCACATTCGCATTCACACGCATCTTCCGCCTCGGCAGTCGGTTTGGCACAGCAGCACTCGGTCTACGAAATGGCTGCCCTCACACAAGACTTGGACACGCAGCTCATTACCACAAAAATCAAAGAAGCACTTTTGGCCAACAATATCGGACAAAAGGTAAGCAATTTGTAATGAATTTGTCAATTTTACAAATTTACGTGCGAAGCATCATAAAATTTTTGGATTTGTCTTTTTGTCTGTACAGATATTCGGCGAAGTTGTGCTCGGCCTTTCCCAAGGCTCTGTTAGTGAGTTGTTGTCCAAGCCAAAGCCATGGCACATGCTTTCGATTAAGGGACGGGAGCCATTTATTCGAATGCAGTTGTGGCTCACGGATCCACTCAACGTGGAACGACTCCAACTTCTCAAGAATGAACGAAGGGAGGCAAATAAGAGGAAGCGTGGGCTGCCGTACAGCTCTTCGCCGCTCGACTCGTACAATTCCGGAGTTCAAGGCTCTTCAGACAATTCCAACGACTCTCAGAATGATTCTTACAGTCCGGCCAGCAGTGCTGCGCCACCACCATCGAAGAAACAACGCGTTTTATTTACGGAAGAGCAGAAAGAAGCACTGAGGCTTGGCTTTGCATTGGATCCGTATCCAAACGTCTCTGCAATCGAATTTCTGGCTCGGGAGCTCGGCTTATCACCTCGGACAATCACAAACTGGTTTCATAATCATCGCATGCGCTTAAAACAGTCAACGTCGTTAGGTGTTCAAGGTAATTGACAATTTGATGCTCGGAATTGTAGCCTAAATCGAACTTAACTCACTGGGTTCTAAAATTGTGTACTTTTTAGATTCTTCGCTTCCATCTTCGACACCTTTTGACCCCACCCAGTTTCGGTTATTATTCCAACAACGATTAATGGCCGTGCACAAAGAGCTGTATTCAATGCAATCGTCAGACAAACGTGGAGTCAACTCAGCCGCCACCGCAGCCAACGAAGGTCTAGATTTGTCTGTGAACTTCGGGAGAAGCCAATCTGACAATGAAGACGAGTATTTTGAGGACGACGAAGACGAAAATGAAAATGACATCGAGGTAAAATCAGTTAAAAAAACAAGGAATGTATATTTTAAGCAACCATTATTACTAAGAATTTTAATACTCTTGTTTTTGATTACCAATTAGCAGAATAGCACGTTCAGTGACGAATCGTCGACATCGTCCGCCAGTAAACTGTACAAACGTAAGAGGACACATTCGGCAGCTGTGCTGTCAACATCTTGTTCAAATAAATCGTCTTTGAAAGGTAAGGGAAATACACTTTTGTGTTTAATCGTAGCATTTAATATGCAAATCTAACCTTTATTAATTCAGATAAGAACAATATGGCAACAAGTTCGTCTGGATCTTCGAGGCGAAAGCCCGTTGCTCCTCAGTGGCTAAATCCTTCATGGAAAGATGATTCCGACGATGAGGACGTTGTAATCAACATAAACGGAGTGTGCGTGCTTCAAAATACAACGACTGAAAGTAGCTTAGGCGGTGGCGTGGCGAAAGCTGAAGGAGAACGAGATCGACGGCCGTCGATGTCACGACACGAGGTCTCCAACGAACACGATGACAACGACGAAGACGGAGGCGAAGGCGGAAATGGCAAAGCGGTTGAGCTGAGCGACCATGAAGTGAGTAGTGGGGCCGAAAATGATGACGAAGATCAAGAGAAAGAGAGTAAAATGATTTCCAGGACAAGATATTCTTCCAGGCGGGGTGCACAGCTCCAGATACAACTGCAGCAACCTCAACCCCGTCCGCATCGTACTTCCAGCACAACTCGTTCACAGCAGGCGTGTGCGCTTAATTCTGTAGGCGGCTCCGACATGGACGTGGCTGACATGAGCGAATCTATAAACGTGTAACCATTAATCAATAACCTTAATGTGCAAAAATAATTGACAGCAGCCATCAAACGCAATCAACATCAATCCAACCAGTATGAAATTTTATTCGTAAGAGCTACCAAATTACTGTACCAAAAATCATTCCAATTTTCCAAATTTGTTGTGGAATCTTAGCCCATATTTTTATAGTCAGGTCGCAGAGTGGCTTCACTCTGGCGGCACTGACCTGTACTACAATACAATACTCCAGAGTCCAGTGAGCGTGGTTAACATGCTGGACTCCAGTCCTTTGTTTTCCAATTTGACAAGTTTGACCTTTGAAGTCTCCCCTGCTGTTGAGATTGAGATTTGAAATAGCTTTATTATCATTTATACATTTCGAACGATGTGTAAAGTGTAACTCATGAATGTGATACGTAAACGTTGATTAATTAATCAATAATCGACAGCTGATGACTGCGAATTTAGCGAGGTAGCAAATTAGCGAATTGTTTTGCTAATCCATTCCATTGTCTTTTCGAACTGATCTTCGAACCAATTACCAAATCACACGCTCGTGAATCGTTATCCGCTTATTGTTACTGCGGTCTGCATTTAGCATTTAGTACAAGTTGAGCTTTGGCCTAAGCATTAAACACTAAACCAAATATCAAATATCAAACAGCATGACTTTAATTAAAATTAAGTAAGTTAATTGTAAGAGTTTGTTTTTAATTCTGATTTCTCCCGATCTCGTCACCTGCAACTTGCAACTTGGAACTTTTACCCGGTTAGTTTGTCGTTAACTGTAATCTAGTTGCTAGTGGAACCATACGGATTAGTAGCTTGTAGATTTTACGGTTAAGTACTATTTCTTAGGTCGTTGTTAATGGAAACAGAACACAGATAGCTGTTTAGATTACCAAAACCTTTGTTACCAAAACGAAAGCACTTCAATCTTAGCTGGGGTACGATGAACGAATGACGACTAATTGTACGTAATTTATTAACAACGTAGTTGCATTGAATCTTAATTAAAATTAAAATTAAGTCAACTTATTGCGTAATAATTATTGAAGAAAGGCTTAACTTGAATCAAGTTAAATGTTAACCACATCCAAAGCTCAAATGATGGCGAGTGGTAAACGTCATTCGAGTTTCAAGGTTGAAATGTTAATCATGCTAAAAGCATGCATAAGCATTAAGTATTAGTTAAACATTTGTCCATTAAGTACGGTAATTAAATTAATGATGAATACGTAAGACAAAGTATTAACTCGTACCTTTTTGACTTTGACCGTCATTCAATCCAATTTGTATAAAATTTTGGCTTTACTCCTCGTCGTCAACGTCGTGGATACTTTTTGAGATTTTGTATAATTGTATTTATTGTTTATGGGTTACTTAATTCTTAGCTAGCTCATACGTAGAAGGGTTAGAATTAATGATATGATAAAACTAGTTAGTTAATTAGTCTAAATGCTGAACACTGAATACTGAACAAGTTACCGTGCGGCGCTCTCGCCCTCTTTCTCCATTCTCTGACCTCTGACCTCTAACTCTAAAGTGCAATACCAATACCAATACATACGATTACCATTTTACCATTGACCACTCATCATGGCGTTAGCGCTAAATAATGATGACCAGTCTTCGTTTGTTTTAAACTTCTTTCTCTCGAATCTCAACTCTTCTAACACGTTGTAATAGCGTTGTAAGGCTATGTACGTTTTTATACATTACAAAATTACAAATAAAATGACGACCATGGTTGATGACAACTCGAACGCGTCCGCGTCCGCTTCCGCGGGGCAAATTTAGACATTTCATTTCTGCTAAGCTTTTCTTTGATTTCTCGGAACTCGGATGGAATTCGCCAAATGAATAAATGCCGGTCGCATCTTGGCGTTTTGGACCGATAGGAGTTTTCGTGCGTGCCATGTGCCATGCAAATATGCCATGTTAGACGTGGGTGTCTGATCTGCCTCCGCTGAGTCCGCTACGATGCGTTCAGTTGATGTTGAAGCTGATCGTCGGTGACTTTCAGTCTGCTACGACCACCAACGCGACCACGCGACTGTCTGTGGGCTGCAGACCGTAGCCGCGACCGAGACGTAACCATTCGACATCTCTGAGAATCAAAGGTGACTGGAGTTCGTTTTTCCTGTTTTTTTATTATAAGTACTAAAAGCCACGAGCCATGGCCACGTTTGCAATTTTATTCGTAATTTTATTTCATTCGTTTGCACATTTTACATTTTGGCTAAATCCAAGGCAAGGCAAGGAGGAAACAACTCTAAACTGACGACGAAGCTGTGGCGCTGGCGTGGTCCGTGGCCGCGTCGAGTCTGGTCGTCGCGGTACGGTCTACGGTGTCGTTGGTCGTTGTCTTGTGTTTGTTCGTTATTAGTCGGTCGTATCTTGGATCTTAATGTATCATGTAACCAGAGCACCACTCTTTAAGTCTTAATGCATACTCAGCTCATGCCACATCTTATTAACGCACAAGACGAGACAGACGAACTCAAACTCAAGCAAGAATAAGAATAAGCATAGCCAAGAAGCCAAGATGTGTGTTTTGTCGCGACCGCCGTGCCGAGTTAATTTGGACGATCCGAATAACCGAAATACCCGACAAGACAACGACGACGAAGAGGAGGTTACAACGAAGACAACGTTACAAGATGTGAATGTAAAATGTGAGAGCGAGGCGAGCTTTTTTACTTTTTTTTACAACCTCAAACATGTTACATGTTCATTAAAACTTAAAACAGGATCCGAGCAATTGAGTTATTCTATTTTTACACAAAAACTGAACGCTTGGTTTCAAGATGCGCTGCTAGAAAGAAACTCAACTGATTTGAATTGACGAAATGAACTCGCGTCCGCCACATCGCCAGCCTCACTCTTCGAATCTCGACCGATATACGGAAGGATCGTTCCATCGTTCGACGGTGTGAATTGTGAATCTGCATGGTTGCTTCGAGAGCCAGACGAAAGATTCATCGACACACTGCACAACTGCACACGAGATCGAGACACACGCTCGCAATTTGCTAGTTGTTATTTGCTGTTTGCTGTTTGCATTTTCTAGGATTTCTTTACTTTAACTGAATTAAATGTTAAATGGGACTAGCAGGCATTTGTTACTAAGTCACCGCCGCACATTTTGCCAAGATAAAACACGAGACGTAGGCAATTTAGGAAGAGGTGGTGAGTTGCGAATTTGCAAATTTGCGAAAATTACCGAGTTGTTGAGAGTTCAGTTGCCGTACTTAGAAGTTTAGCTGGGAGGTCAACTTGTGTGCTAAGCAAAAGAATCCTGATGTGGAATGAGAAATCGAGTGCAGATTTGCATTTGCATTTGTCTTGGACGAGTCGACAAATAGTAAGCTTGTTCTTTAATTTATGAGTATGATTCCATTGAAGATGAGAGTAGATTTAGTTGATTGTGAGCCTTTCGCTTCAATTTACCGCAGGTGCAGGTGGGCTGAGCCGCTCAAGTCGAACGTACTTGTCTGGACCTTAAGGGACGGCAGATGTGTGTGACCGACTCGGACAACAGATTATGGCATCACATCAAACGACTCTTTCGCTTATTTATTGCATTCACCTTTTCGCACATTGGAGTCTGCGGACTCGTCCTCGCCTACATCATTTTCGGTGCCTTTCTCTTCCAGTATGTTGAAACGAACGCTGTCTCGACCAACGCAATCGAAATCTATCGGTCTCGCATGGAGACGGCGGAAAGACTGCTGGAGGCTTTCATGAGGACGAGAGGCTTTGATAAGGTGACAATTAACTCCTTAATTATTAGCATTCGTATTTTAAATGTCACATTTCGAAGTTCAAACTTACGCATTTATTCGCAGGGAGAGTTTATCAGTTTATCAGAGGCTGAGATTTCAAATTTCACGATGCGAGTTGTTGCTGCAATAATTGACGGCTACGAAGGAAGTACAGCTGACGAAGATGACATTGCTCAGGCGGATAGCAGAGACAGAGACAGGCAATGGAGTTTCTCTGGTGCATTCCTTTACTCATTAACTGTCATTACTACCATAGGTAAATTAAATTCATTCATAACACCGTATTTCCGTATTCTATATGGTAGTTATCTAAATATTATCCTAATTTGCTAATTCAGGATACGGAAACGTAGCTCCAAGAAGTTCTTGGGGGAAAATGATTACAATAGTTTATGGAATTGTTGGAATGCCACTCTTTCTACTTTACTTGTCAAATGTCGGTGACATTCTTGCACGAGGCTTCAAGTGGACATTTGCTCGTTGCTGTCAATGCCGATGGAATTGTGCGAGACCGGCGCCAGAAGAGCCCGAAGATGACAATCTGGGTCTGGGCGAAGATGTGATCACCGTTCCAATCTCCATCTGCTTAACCGTGATGGTTGGCTACATCTGCGGAGGTGGCGTCTGGTTCTCCAACACGGAAGGCTGGAGCATGCTGGACGCTTCCTACTTTTGCTTCATCAGTCTCTCAACGATTGGCTTCGGTGATCTGGTTCCTGGAACTTCGGTCAAAGCACGAGATCTTCAGGACGCGATTCAGCTATCCTTCATCTTCTGTTCGATGTATTTGCTCCTTGGAATGGCGTTGATTGCAATGTGCTTTAATTTGATGCAGGAAGAAGTCATCTCGAAAATACGCAGCTGTGGGCGAGTCATCGGATGTGCCGACTAACTTAAACAACAAAACAACTAATGTATCTTCGTCTCAATTAATTGCATCGTCGTCTCGTGGGTTCCATTTTAAAGACAATTTTCTACGGCTACTTTTATATAAAATGTGAAATCATTTTCATCGTAAATCGAGAAATCAAGTTACCAAATGCTACTTAAACTGCCTTCTTTAATATGTAACACTTCGTTGTTTAATTTCTTAAATTGTCAGTGTGTAAATGTGCAAGTGGAGTGGATTCAGTTTGAATGAGACATCTGATAAAACAAATATGTGCATCATTAGTGCAATAAATATTTAAGCATAACAGGAAAACGACAAAAGATGTACGTCCACGTGTGAAGAGATTGTTTGCAGCGAATTGTGCGTGTGCAGCGATGTTTCTAAAAGCCTTTCTGCTTGTGTATTTAAAACCACGTCCTTAAAGTCCACATCTCTAGCCAATATGTCAATTGTGAATTTATGAACCAAAAAACTGTATAATGTCGGATTGCGAATGAGTAAAAGCAAAGCTCTCCAATTTGCACTTTCGTCGTTGCATTTCAGGTTTTTCTTCATCTACGCAATTTATTTCGATGTGCAGAATATAAATTTCCAAGCACGATCAAAATTCGTCATCCAGTCAATTATTAAACCTGCTCGACGGTTTTTTTGCCCTCAAAATTACTTTAATCAATTAATATTGTATTCGCATGCATTACAAAAATTGTATTG
>JAQIUU010000178.1:0-13020 GCA_034694545.1 Mesaphorura macrochaeta
TAAGTGTCTCTACTCATTCAGTTGTCATTTTGAGGATTTAACTCCGATTTTCAATTCAAATGGCAAAGTAACTCTTTCTACTGGCTGATAAGCCTCCAGCCTGTGGATTAGTCTCCAAAAATGCTGGTGGTCAACCAGTGCACTGGCGAGGCCAGCTCACATAGTGAATGTGTGCAACAAATGTGGTAAATCGCGAGGAGCGAGTATTTTCAGGTGGCTTCCTTGCGTGCCAGCCAGCGACCTTCCCGTGTCAGGCAGCCACAAACCTTCCCAAGCAAACTTAATTGAAACTGGGAGAATGACGTGCGTAGCGAGTCCACGGTATCCACACCGATAATCCGCAGTGTTTTAATCGCCTGCCCCGTTGAGCATTTATATGTAAATCGAAAGTGAATCGAGACAACTACCGTACTAGCACAAAATGTTATTTGCAACTGAAAGTAGTCATTCACCCGAGTGTAACTGCTACTGTAGGATTGTCTTGTGCACTCATAATAGTTGGTATCCAATTTGACAAACCATTATTGAGTGGAACCTTGCCCAAAGAGAAACTCCGACTCTCCGACTCACAGCTCACTGCAGCAAGGACATTAGACAAGGCAAAGGCAATCGGCCAACAACTGCGGTGTTACCTTTGAGTAAAATAAGTTTAAGGCAAGCCAAATTTATTTAAGTACAATATGCGCCAACGGTGGCAATTCTTTAATGTGTAATTAGTACTCAATTGTTAAGGATCCAACAACGGAATGATCCTTACTTATTTTCAAAGTACATCAAAAAGGAAAATCTGAAATTGAAAATATACGGAACTTGTAAGAATTGAAAGGAGATTTTTGTCATTTACAATCGAATTAAATATTACTAGTATGGAAGTTATGTCTCTTCTGAAGTCATGCATGAAATGAAAGTCTAGCTTATATTAGTAATTGGAAGGCATATTCGTTATTCTTGATTGTCTTCATGAATCAAGGTGAAAAGTTCAACGCGTCTGTTTTCATTTGTCACTGAAGTCCCATTTCCAGTACCATTAGCAGAAAGGGTAATATTGGCGTTTCCAGTTGAGTTGGTTTGTCCTTGGCTGGTACTTTCAACGTCGCCAGTTGAACCACCAGTGCCTTTGTGTAAATAAATAGCAATATTGGAATTAGTTTGTAATTAATTATGGCCGCACTCGTAGACGTTGACTGCGGAGCATAGATTGAGTTCATTACCTGCGCCATCGCCAGTTGCGCTTGGCCCGCTTCCTCCAGCTGCAGCCGATGAAGACGCTTGAGCAACAGACCCACCTGGTTTGTGAAATTCAAGCACATTTTAGTTTTAATGCAGAGCCGGGCACAGCAGCAACCAAATCAACGCAGTTTACCTTCAATGGTTGAACCAGACTGGGATACGCCATTTGGACCTGCGGCACCGCTCGTAGCACCTTCCCCAGATGAGCTGCCTGTAGCTGTGCCTGTGCCGTGGGCATCATTGGAGACTACGGGGCAAAATGAAACATAATTAATGCTCCTGTTCACATGCGGCTTTATACGGACTCACGCTCTCACTGAATAAATTCAGCGAGCGTACATAAAATCATAGATATGAAGCTTGAAGTAAACTCACCTCTTGTAGTGTTCACCGCTGCATCGGAGGTTCCATCAGAACTAAATAACAATAAAAGTTTTGTGTGTAATTCATATTCAATGACCAAGTAGAAAAACGATGGCAGATTGCACTAGACTTACTCTCCGTCAGTCACAACTGAGGAGCTAGCATCGGTTGAATTGGCTCCACTAGATTCTCCGATCGCAGTGCCGTTGGTGCCAGCGTCTCCGTCGCCTGGAAGTGATTAGAAAAATCAACGGTTAAATCGCTACTTTCATCGTTCTACCTGATTGATTAAATCTAAAGCAAGTAATCATTACCGGTTGCGCTTGAGCTATTTCCTGTTGAGCCAGCAGTTGAGTGTGCACCTGCTCCTCCCACAGCTGTAAAATTTAAGGACAAATAAGTTTCCATTAAGATCGGAATGAGTTGGTGTTGGCATTTGGGGCCATCGGAATCAGATATTTAATCCGTTATAACTTCTCATTACCTGTCCCGGTCACATGCGCGACTGTTGCGGATGTGCCACTTGGATCGACCGTGTCCGATTCAGCTTCGGCAGTGCCACTAGTTTCACCAGTTCCAGTGCCACCTGCAGTGGCAGTAGCGGTCGATCTATCGTAGTGGCTTTGAATATGAGTACCGTGTAAAATGGTAGCAAAAACTAAAATAATTGAAATCGCTGTTAAGATATTCATTGAGGTTGCCATTTTGAAACGAAAAAGTGATCGCACACTGAGGAACAATTAGAAGAATTATGCGAGACTGAGAACAAGAATTTTGACGGAGTGTGTCCAGTTCAAGAAGAAAATTGTGACTGACTCTTTCTCATCGCGTTCTTTCCCAAGTTTCGTAGTTCACTGGGCATAAGCGTTACCGAATGGAGTGCTCTCAAAACTCAAAAGTCACATTTATTTCGGTATTCTATTTCCATTCCTTTTTTAAGGCACACAAAATGACCAGTGAAACGAAACAAGCCCTTCACTTGAAAAGTTCCTGCACCATTTTTTATCTGGCAACGAAAGGATTAAAAAAGAGACCTTTGGCATTTGTGATTTCCCAAACGCCAATCACACACATCTTAAAAAGAGGGTCAAAAATGGGTACGAGAAATTGTGAGAATGAGACGGTACAACTGTGACGAAGCGATGTGGCTCACACATTGACCGCTGTGGATATTTTTAGCGTTGTACCGTGGAGGTAAAGACAATCGTAAAAAAGTCGACCATATAACCAGTTTCATACTGGAAATCTCGAAAACGTGTGGAGGTTCATCGTTCCATATGTAACCAGATATCGGAGGAGTTACGATTGCAATGCATTCCAAGAAGCAAGCGTAATCCGTGAGCCCTGACTCTCATATGAACCGCTGCTACAAGCCGCAGGCTCGGCTAGCAGGAAGCATGTGACCAAAAATAAATGGTCACGGAAAAATTCTCGACACTTCAAACATTATACACAATGAAAAGAATTAAAATGTCTAAATATCCATTCAATTTTATTTCTTAGACCCGAGAAGAGCCATAATGTTCAAATATTTGTTACAGAAGAAATTACATTTCCTCCGCCATTTCCAGTCAAGTTGATGGTAACATCACTGGCCGTTGGCGACCCATGCCCATGAGAGCTTGATGTAATGTCACCCGCAGCTTCTCCGATTCCATCGGCATCTCCCGTTACGGTGATTGAACCGTCGGGGTTAAAGGTGATTAAAGTGGAAGAGGAACTTGACGACACTGCAATCAGCACTCCAGAAGTATCATCGCCATGTGTTACCCCGTCCGCGGTGGCACTTCCCCAGCCGTTTGCAATCCCGGTTCCCTCTTCTGTCTGGGATTCGGCTGCAGTCTGGGATTCGGCTGCAGTCTGGGACTCGGCTGCAGTCTGGGACAGTGGTGCAGCGTCTTGAAAGTGATTTCAATATTTTAATGCAGCGCAACTGCGCACTTTGGATTTTTTGTAAAGCGTTTAATTCTTACCGACGACGCGAAACAGGAAACCAGGAAGCAATGAAATGCCAGTTAATACTAATAAGATGAACTTCATTTTGCAAAAATGATTGCCAATCACTCGAGCCAATAGAAGTTGGGTATCGAGATTGCGATACAGTTTTTGCTATCTTCCAGTAGTGGGAAAGTTTAGCGGGATAGTGACTATACGAGTGCGGGACTCAAATGTGTTCACACTCAAATGTGGCATAAAATGCCAAATGCCAGATTATAAATAGATCTTGTACACACAATGTGGTACTTTAATGATCGCTTAATGACGGGCCTTTCCACGAATATCGAATCATCTGAGCAAATGGAAACGGCTGGTCCATTTACTTACCCATTCATCATCAACTTCGTTAATAAGGTGTGACGAGCAATGTTCATCACTGTAATGTCTCACCGTAATGCACAATGCACAAAAGAAAATCATAACCGTTGAGGTGCCACTTGTGCCACCGAGCACAGAGGCCGGATTCGTGCCAGTATGGTCAGGTCTCACGCTTTAATTTTGATGCAGCTTGAATTAATTTATTGACGGCTTGTGTCTTGTAAAAGAAGCTCTACTATGATCTATGATTGCAAGCATGTAGCTTTCTGAGATATGCATGCGGAGATTTTCAGGTGTTAGAAAATGCAAGGTATCATTTTTATAACGTGGAAGTTCCTCAAGCTTTCCTGGTATCCTCTCATTTTGCAAAAGAGTTGACCTGCGCGTGTGGATCGAACTGGGAACCAAAAACTATTAAAATGGTCAATTTACATTTGGTGTTGATTGTTCAAATTCTGCTCATGTTGCTCTGTGGGCACCACATCGGAAGTATTGCGGCCAATCAAATTCTGCCGGATCATCCACATCCAGACACTGCAGGAGGTAAGACGCTTGGAGTTGGAAGCGGAGGTAAGTGAGTACGATCGCTAGCTAACGAGAATGTTATGTGTGTGGACAAATAAAAGTTCAGGTGCCTTATTTTGCTTTTGCCCTGTGCTTCCAAAGATGAAACTGAGCTGAACGACCTGGACTGTCTTACAAATGACAACGAGGATAACGAAGGAACGGGATTCGATGGTCAAATCCAATCTGGAACATGTACGCGACAAAAGCGTAGTGCTGGTGCTGGCACAAACCCTGCTTCACCCAACGCAACGAAAACTAAATCAGCAGCAAGACTACTTTTCGATGCATTCAAGCCTGCGGATAGTACTGGTAATTAGCATAAAAGTGCAATGTGTGACTTGTAAGGAATTGCCCGTCTCAACACTGAAGGGTGAACTTTTCCTAGATTTTATTGAGTTGCAAGGTGAAACGGATGTTTATCACCAACCCTTGCCAGACGGCTTGGCATTCTATCCTCGAAAATATTTGCTGCCTTTCTCTCTCGATGACCCGACCAAATCCTATCCACCCTTCTCTTACCATGGACTGTATGGTAAGAGCGTGTGCAAAGTTTGACTATTGCAGATATGTATGATCCGATATTTTATGATGTGGTTTAACAACAGTTGATTTCCCTGTGTAGGACCCAGTATTTGGCACCAGATACCGTGGGAAGATTTCCTCAGACTGAAGAATCGGTCATTTATGCTACTGAAGCACAAGTGTGAAGAAATTCAGTCTGGCTCAACAGGAGGAAGCAGCAGTGGCCCCGGTGGTGCTGCTGGAAGCGGTGGTGCCACTCCTGGCAGTGGCAGTGGAATAAGCGATCCACATGATTTAACCGAAATGGTTTCTTGTCAACACGAAGAATTTCCTAAATTGCCATGCTGTGACTCTAACTTTCAGTCTCCAATTAATATAATTCGAAGCAAGGCCAGGCAATCTGATCTTCTCTCGGATTACGCTTACCGAAATTTTGACCAGAAGTTGCAGTTTCTTATGAGTCTGCCTTGGTATGTTTATGATCGTTAGTTTCTTACTTTTTATTGCTCCTCAGACATTCGCGTTAATGTTTTTTCTTTTAACAGGGATGGGACAAGTCTTTTAACTGTTGAGTTCCTGAATGCGGAGAAGAAACCGAGTGATAGTTTGTCGTACTACGCTGACCCTACGAAGTTCAACACATCTTCTTTTACAGTGCTCACTAATCCTGCAGGATCCAGTGCTGGTAATAGTACCGCTACTGGTGGATCATCTGGAACAGGCTACGCCCCACAAATTTCTGGGGGAGCTTTGCTGGGTGCAGAATTGTATTTAGACAGAATCCATATTAAATACGGAACAGGAGTGACTGAAGGCTCGGAACATCAAATTGACGGGAAATCATTTTCAATGGAGTTGCAATTTATATTTACGAAGGAGGGCCGTCAGTTTATAACTCAATACTGGGATGCCTTAATGAGTTACTACACTTCTGAGGGCGAAGGCGGTGAGAGCCCTGAATCGCTATATGGGAAACAAGTCCACATAATTTCAGTTTTTGTCGAAGTGGTGGTGAGTTTGTAAATCAAGCTTAATGGTTCAAAACTTAAAAAAACTGACAACTTACAAGCACATTTTGACTTGACTAGCATGAAATTGACAGCAATGATCAGTGGGCTGTGAGGGCAGCCGAGGAATTCAAGAAATTAAGTGCTGCGGCTAAGCATTTTTGGAGCATGCATAACCGCGGTGAGGAGGACAGCGAGTTACCTGAACGTCTGAAGCACATAAAATTCCGTGCCCGTGGATATAAGTCCACCACAGAAGCATCAAATATTAATTTAGCGCATCTTATACCACCAAAAGAAGTTGTTGATGGAAAAGTGCGTAGCAGCCCATACTATACGTAAGTCCACTTTCCGGTTGGCTTTAACATTTCCGAGCTTTACTATGAAGCTATTTAGCTTAACACAAAATTGTTGCAGGTATCACGGGAGTCTGTCGCATCCACCTTGTTTCGAATACTTAAATTATGGTGTATATGAGAAGCCAATTCAAATTACGAAAGACATGGTTAGCTCGCATTAATAAGTTTTCTAAAGTCTGCACGAGACCCCATAAAACGTTAATATATTTATGTTTCCAGTGGACAGCTTTCTACTTCATTCCAAATGAATTTGATGACACGCGCTTTCTTGCCGGTAACTTTAGGCCCATCCACTCAATTTACAACTTGGCGACGGATTTAAAGAAACAAAAAGATAGGGAGAAAGTTGAAGCTGCTGCAAATCTCATCAGTTCGCGGCCTGTAAGAAAGAGTAATCCTAAATTTGATGACGAGGACTCGTCCGATGTCTTTGACTTTTTTGAAGAAGACCATGGGTCAGCTGGGCATTCCAGCAAAGCATTGTTGCTGATTTTGATCGTAATCTGCTTCATATTGTCATAAACCTTTGAAGTATTCAGAAACCAAATTGTAATACAAAAATTGTTCGTTGTTGTATAGTAAAGAAGTTATGTTGATCTCCTGATGTCGTAAATGATATTTATGTACGCTCGGACGTTCTTGTTAATTAATTTTCAAGGTTAAGCATTGTGTTGGGCTAGAAGGAAAATTATCACGGCGCAGTATCGCAGATCATCCATCCTGTGCTGTACTGCAGTGTGTGCAAATGCAAGAACTGCATGCAAATAGAAAAAAATGCAAATACCTGTCATGTATTCAATTAAGCCGTGTCTCGACTCGAACTTCAATGCAAATTTTTCGTCATGGTATGTAAAATGTATGCTGGAGGCTGGAAATTACATCTTGCCAAATTTGTACATTGTCGGGTTTCAAAGTTCCGTCTACGATTCCCTTGTCTTCTGTAAAGCATAATTTTATCATTAACATCGCGAGCCGCTTTGCCAAGCGGCATACCCAAACAGTTCGTCAGTAATCTCAAATCTTGCATTTCTGCAGTCGTGCCGTGATGCAGTCTTTCTCAAAACTTTTCGACTACTTTTTCTTTCTGCATGGAGCCATAAATTGGTGTTTTAAAGGCGTTTATTGCACGTAAATGATTTCAACATGCAAAATGACACATTGTTCCTCAGGCGCGGCGCTACACGGCAGCGGCGAGTGAAAAAGACCAACTCCATCGGCACAGACCACGGTCTCGTGAATTAATGCATCTCTGCTTTGTTTCTTTCTTTCCATTAATCCATCCCAATTTCCACAACCAGACCAACAACTGCAGCTCTTCTCCGTCTTTTTTCCATCAGGTCAAATATGGACTGACGACACTTTTGATATCCGTGATGGATGGCCGAGTCTTTCCATTTCATTCGTGGTCGTGGTTGAACGAAGTAACTTTTCACCTCGGACAAGATAATTCAACTTTTGAGTTAAGTTGCTGAACTGAACTGAACTTGAACCGATGAGATTGCAACTTCCTAACTCGGCAAAGGGGATGAAACGTTGTTCGCAAGTCTTTCAAATCATACATTGTTCATTGTCATTGCTTTGCGGTTGGGTTTTGCTGCCGTGTTCGCTAATTTACGTCATTTAACTCCTCATCATTACCATTTTAATAAAAATCGACTTACACGGAAAGTAATCATGAACGTCTCTTATAAAGCCATGAAGCTTCGCGATTGTCGCGACTCCCTCAAGAAATGAATTGTTTTTCAATACTGGGTTGCGGTTGGGGGATTCGTATCGCTTCTAGTCTGAAATTGAAATTCAATTCAAACAAGGCTTTAAATTATTTCTTTATGAAGCTTGCGTGTTATTACAGCATTCGTATTAGAGCACAATTTGAGACGTGTGTGCACTTTTCGCGAGTTGACATAATACAAAATACAGCACCATGAAGTTATGGAGGAACTTCCCTTTCTCTTCTCCTTACATGTCAATTGTGCTAAATGGTCTCTTTTTAGCGTAAGCTAAGACACGGACGGACGACGGACGCTGTGCCTCACTGTGCGCAGGCACAATTCTTTCCCTTACCTGTCTACCTCACCGCTTACGCGCACAGCGCACCTCAGCAAATATGATTCAATTGTTGGCATTCGTATTCGCATAAAAATATTAGCATTACAATTGGCAAAGTCTACAATATTAGCTAAGCACGTAGTTCAAGACACAAGAAGTCTTCTGCGCTGCGTTATGTTCTGTTCTGCAATTTATGGTACTCATTCACAATTCACCTGTGCTCGTACTGTTTCGTCCCACTACTAACTTCTCCCATTAGGTGTAGAATCCAAGACAGGCAAGATTCGGTGCTGCAGCATTCATATTCACATTTGTAGTTTGTAGCACGATACCTCTGCAAAATGTGATATTGACCATCGCACCAGTTTACGAAAAAGCCTCGGTATGCTTGTAACAGACTCAACTTTTTTGTCTCACTTTTATCAAGAGCATCATCGTGGCCAGTCATTATAGCAGACCGACCGACATCAAGATCAACCGCAACATCAGCATCGTGAAGTCTTATATGGCCGCCCGTCTTCAAAACTTGTAGAAGATTATTCTTTCTTCGGTCCGGTCAGCAGTCAGCCGTCGAGCTTCATCAAGCCACCTGTTCCCTACACCGACTGCAGTTGCACAGATTGATAAAAGCGCAGCCTGAAATTAAATACTTCATGACTACAACTCACGAACAGTGCGATTAGCGTTACGAGAATTGACAGTGATAACGTTTACGATCGTTCTACAGTTAGAGCCGAGCCACAGTGAGATTTATATCGCATTGTTGAAACTTAAACTCTGACAAACACGACGCGAACAGAGTGAGACACCCAATCTGAAGTTGCATTTGCTTCACTGCTCCTCTCGCAATTCGCCTCATTCCAGTCAAGACCAATCGGCCGGCCAACAAACGACGGACTTGTACACTTGCACTTCATTTCATTCTTGGTGCATTCTTGTGTCATTCATTTTCTCGCAGCGCATGAGCACATCAAAGTAAAATCTACAGTCTGCTCTCAACAATTGAACACGGAAAGTGTGCTTGTTTTGTGACTTGAGCCGACTTGACGTGTGATTGAATTGTGCATCGAGCGAATTACGAACGAGTCCTGTTAAAAATCTGGGCAACCAATCAAGAAATAAAGAGGAACCAAACCAAACTGCATTTTCTAATCATATAATTGCAAAAGGAAGTTAGCCTTAAGGGTAAGCGGCAAGCACAGCATCTCATTTTTTCGTTCGCATCCGTCTCCATTTTGCATTGCAATAATTTTTAATTGATGAACTATTCGTGTCACCATCATCGTCCATTCGTCCATCACAATTTGCCTTTTTGCTGTTTGCATGTACAGAAGCAGTAAAGAAGCTTGCAAGGTGGCACGGTGCTTGGGTGTTGAGTTGGCTGATTATTAATGATGAAATTAATTAACATGTGCGCTGCTAAATTATTAAGACAGTAGAGCAGCGAGGTAGGCAGGCAGCTCAGAAAAGTTGAGAGAAGCCACGACCACGACGCAAGACAGGACAAGCGGGACAGAAGTGGTAGAGATGCGAAGAGAGGTTAGATAATAAAACATTTTGTACCGAGATAAGATCTTTCAATTCAACTTATTTTTTGTGTGCGGTAATAAACAAGTCAGCTTTACACTCCGCTCCTCGTTGCTCTTTGCGTATTGAATTATTGAAGGTTTCACTTTTCAAAGGAATCTATCGAAAAACTCACCCAGTCGGCTAATGCTAACCAGCTTCCTTAAAATCCACGCGATCACGCAGCGCAGCCGAATACGCAGACACGCAGAGTGAGCTTCTTGTTCATTGGTCCACTGTGCATTAAATGGAGACCATTAAAATTGATTTTTATTAGTTCGTTCGTTCGTATTCACAATTCACAATTAAATCATTTACATACAAATGTTAGTCATTCGTGTTCATTGTATTTTGTATTTTACTCGTTCGGCTCATTGGGTCCAAGAATTTTGTGAGAAAAATGTCAATCAACAACTTATTTTGACATGAAACATAAATAAGCCCTTGTTGTCTGCCTTGTCCTTTTGAAATTCAAGCCGACTCAACGATCGCTCCTTCGCGTAATGGCGTAATATTCTGATGGCTGAGAGTTCTGAACACAAAAGAGGCTGATTATGAGATTTTATGAGACTTTATTATGTGTTAGCGTGTCAGGATTCAATGCACAACACCCAACACCCCAACAAACACGCGGTCAGTAGTGGCACCTTTTCATGGTGGCCCATTTTAATTGCCAGTGCCACGGTGGCGTGGATTCGTATAATTAGAAGCAATTATTGCAGTTACGCTAGAGCAGCCGTACAAACTACAACGGGCAAATACACAAGTAGCGAAGTATCAGTTTCCAATCTGAAATTTTCGCTGCAGATATGTGTTAATTAAAAATTCGATACATGTTGCGTTATAGTACATTTGTATTACACGCTATATTTACAATTTGTATCGGTTCCCAGGCCCAATTGATAACATCTACGACAGCCATCCGCAATCCCTCGCCATTCACGACGATTCTTAAAGCACCCGCACCCCTCGCCCTAACTTCACTCCCAGCACATATCGCCGCCAAGTCGCAGTCCACAATCCGCATAACCAAGCCAAACGCTCAAGCTACTCTTGCTTTATATCTTTCACATTTACATTTTCCATATTTGGGCACTTTTTAATTTGTTATGCAGCCATCGCAATCGCAGTCCGAGGCAAAGCCAGAGCCAGAGTCCCACAGTATCATTAGAGTATGATCAGTATGGTTAGTATTGCAGACGGCAAAGTAAAGAGTGGAGCGTTAAATATTTATGTCTTCAGTTTTTAATTATTGCAAAACCCAATTTACTTTAATATCTCGCGAGTAAACACTCAATCCTGCGACTGCGTTCTGCCCTGTGGCTCATTTTCACTCTCTATGCACCTTGCAAAGGCAATAACAATAATTCACAACCACAATCCGCATCCACGGACGTGAAATATAATAGTTGGTATTTTTGTATTTAAGGCTATCATTTTTCGTATCAGCGTATGATTTTTTTCCGACTTTATCCTCAAATCTGTATTAGCCAGCATGCATTTATCACAGACTTCATTCAAGCAGTTAGAAACCAGCGGGTGACAACCACGGTACGGTACGATGCAACGATGTTAAATCGTGTTGCACTGTGCTTTACCAGGCCCGCATTCATAAACATAAATGCCGTATTCATATTAATGAATGGTTATCGTAAATGCGTCCCAATCCCAACAGAGGAATCAAACCACTGCTTTGTCTACTTAAAAATTTCACTTTCAAATTAGGTTGTTACGCACGCGCACACTACACGGCTTACGAAACGATAAATGTCATTAGTTAATGTGAATCGGATTTTGAATTCATAATGCATTGCAAACGCGATGACACGACAGGGATGGGAAGAGTTTAGCTGCAGTTGGAATGCCGAGAGTGTATTAAGTATGTATGTATTAAGAGCCCTCATCGTCATCAGACATCAACTTCAGCGCGGCGTAATAATAATAGGTCTTAACAAGGCGGCGAGTGCAGTGTGGCACTGTGGCATTGTTATTGTTATCGCTTTGATCCGGAAATATTAAATGCAGCGAGTCAGCATTACTATTTGTGCACTTTCCGCACTGTAAAAATGTAAACTCTGCTGCACTTGTTGGTGAGATTTTTGCAACCTATGCCCGGGCACGGCTACTTGACTTGAGAACAAGTGCGTGCACACGTGTACTCACGTGCACGTACACAGGTGCTCGGGGGAAGTGTGTAAGTGGGCACGATTTCTTGTGCGTACTAAACTAATATTATCATTGCGATGAGAAATTAACTGATTGAGTCGAGTTGATTGAGTGCAACCATCCGTCAGCGTTCGTACATTCGTACATCAATTAACTTTCACTAAATCTCAACAATTAATCCTGCAAACTTCGAGACTGCGAAATACGTGAATTCATGACTCATGAACAAGGCTTAAGTTACAGTCACAGAAGTGAGAACATCGGCAGGCAGTGTTGCAGCGAAGGCGACCAGGACAGACGCACAAGAACGTCAGCAGCGACCAGCGCAGCGAAAGACCATTATAATGAAAAGACAAATCGCAGAAATTCTTGACCTTTGACCATAAAAATAATTACATCGTACGTACAAGTGCGGTGCAGTGCACTCAAATTGAACCCAGCCCCAAGCCTAACCTTTTTGAGATGAATTCTCATTTACGTTTCCTATGTAGGCGGGACTGCGGCCGATGTGGCAGTGCAGTGAGTGCTCATTCGAGTTAAGATTTTTTAATCCTTCTTGACAAAACACAAAGGGCAATGGTAATTGTTGAGTAGAGTCATTGTGGACTATGACTATGTGGACAGGGTTAAATCGCATGAATGCATTTACTCTGATGTAAATGGAAACAAGGGAAGCTCACTCGCAGGTTAAACAAATGCGCTCAGTGTTCAACATTTTGCACTGAATCAAAATGCTTAATTTAATTAGACGACAATGGTAGACTTATATTTTGACTATAGTTTACTATTGTTAAACTATCGCAATTTCACTCGCTCATTCACTCGCAATCTCTCAGCTGGCCACAATATATGATCGAGGTTTCAGAATTTGGCCA
>JAQIUU010000179.1:0-12992 GCA_034694545.1 Mesaphorura macrochaeta
CTAGGGCGGCTTATAGATGAATAAATCGAGTTCAATGCACGATTTTGCATTATTTCTTGGAATTGCACACATGAATAGATTGTATATCCGGGTTTAACTCTTGTCGTACGTGACAGTGACTGAAGACAAGTATTTTTATTATTAGCGAAATGCCAATACGGAAGAGAAGGATCATCGCTCGTTTATGTTAAATCTTCGCAAGTCATTTTGTGTGGTATTGTCTCTTTTATTGAAGCGCACTTCTGTGGTAATATGTAAATGTATTTAAAATATGACTAAACTTTTAGCAAAAATGAAGGAAGCTGAATCTCGGACCAAGATGTGCAATTCCAACCGCGTCTCGTTTCTGGAGGCAAATTGTCCACTCATTTTCGCCCCTTACCCGTACTCCCACAGGGCTTCGGTCATCAAATAGGGAGCGTTTTGGGGTGCTTCCCTACAAATTGGAGACGAAGGGACATCATCGTCACAAAATGGTCCTTCTCACTGCTACTGGCACTCACAGATCGAAGAATCAGTTGGCTTGGGTCATCATGACAGCTTTGAGCAGCCTCCTCCATATCGCAAGCATTGTACACGTATGCAGGACCATGTCTCTACATTGGACCCGCATCGCACCAGAAGACCTCTTCACTCAGGTGCCAACTCTCGGGCTGGAATGGAGGCTCTTAGCTTCGGATTTCAGGTGTACATGTGCATGGGGGCGCAGAAATTCACGCGGTTGCTCAATGGAGTCATTCAGCTCAACGAGGAACTCGAGCATATCAAGCAGAAAGACGTAGGCGAGTCGGACAGTGAAGAGAGTGACGAAGACGAGGTCAAAAAAGAGGTCCCCGCTGTGGCAAAATTTCACCGTTGGAAAGCTGCCGTATTTTCTACGTCATTTTTGTTCCCGTGAGCTCTGCGCTGGGAATCGGTGCGCTGAGCCACTTTCAAAGCGCGCAGGCGGTGGAGGACAAGCTTGACCTCTGGCATGCCCTCTACGCAACTCCGCACCCGCTGCTTGACATCCTCATCGTGGCCGCACTCGCCTGCAAAATGACACTGGACGCCCTGTTCCCAAATCTGTATCTCTACATCGCACTGATGTACGTCACCGTCATGAAAAAGTCGCTGGAGGCACTCGAATGGAAGGAAGCTGAAGCTACTACTCAAGAACATCGTGACCTTCTTCGACTCCGCTACCGCACATATGAAGTCCTGAACAATTTGGCTCTCGACCTCAGCGCTTCGCTCGTAGCGATTTTTATGACTTTCGGCTTCTCTCTCGTCATCGTGTCCATGTTCCTGATTATTGAGGAGCATCGCTAGCTAAATACGATGCTGATCACCATTTTGGTCGCGAATTCCATCTTCGTCCTGGTGGGCTTCAGGTTCGTGCTATTCTACGCGGTTTCGGTCCGTGATGCGGCGCTCGCGTTCCCAGACTCTTTCCTGAAGGGCCAGGGCGAAGGGCACGGTCAGAGCCTGAGCAATAACCATATATAGGAAGATTAAAGGCGATCTTTATCACAGAAGTGGGAAATCGTAGTTACCTTCCTTTGGGCTCGTCTCCGGCTGTACCGGCACTAAACTCCTTTTCATGTTTTCAACGTCCTCCGTGGAGCCTTCGCCGTGGAGCATGTTGAAATAAAAGGAGTCCACGTTTACGACATTTAGTCCTGCAATGCGATGCGAATACAATACAAATGGACTGTACTCAAATGTGGCACATTGGCATCAGTAAAATCTTGGCGCTTTGTAGAATACTTGGACAGAATCGCTGCTAAACTTACCCAAATTCTTATCAAGGCATTCGATGACCAGGCTAACTTCTGCAGTCAGAACCTGGAGCTGACGCCGCAAACTGGCGTTGTCCGCCTCGAGTAAGCTGATTTTCCGCCACGATGGACAGGCACCGACACCACACATTTGGGCCATGTCCTGAGTTTTGAGTGTCAGAGGTCCGACTGATTGACTGATTGTGATTGCTGACTTTGTTGATTCGATTAGCGGAACTGGAGATTGAGATCAGAGTTCAGAAGTCAAAAATACGAATGTAATGACAAATTTTACGCGATCAGACGAATATACGATTATACGAATTACGCCCACCAAGACCAACAGACTGCGAATTGACTGGACTGTACTTCATTTACAACCTGAAGTTGCTGAAGATTTGAATTTGAACGAGGACTTTAGAATGAGACCAAGGCACAAAGAGCCAGTCGAGAATCGGCCCTTTCATGCTATCTTCATTATCATTATACATAGACATATGCACTGTGCACATTCGCCCATTCGCTCCAGGTTCATACGCCGCTAAAAGCGAGAAAAACAACGTGACTTATGGCATGTGTTACTAAAATCCTATGTTATATCAGTTTCTCGCCAGTATGAATCAGTTCAGGGGTATTTTTGTGTTGAAGAGTTGAAGACGAGGGAATCCGACCCCACAGTGCCCACAGCTACAGGAATTGCACTGCACTATAATTTCAGGGTCTCTCACCAGTATGAATTTGCTCGTGAGCCTTTGACTTTGAGCCTTTAGATCAGTCGGCTGCTTGTAAGTGTAAGAGGCATTATTGCAGTTCTGGCGTTCTGGCACTTAAGGGCCTTCGTGGCTTCGTGTACTTTTCATTGTATGCCCTAAATCCTAAATAATTTGGCTCTTGGCCTTGCCTTAGCGCTTCACTCCTGGCGATTTTCATGAGGTAATTGTCTCCATGTTCCTGATTATCGAGACCTTCTTCGTTCTTCAGCTCCGCAACCGCACGTATGAAGTCCTGAAGAACTTGGCCCTCGACCTTAGCGCTTCACTCGTGGCGATTTATGTGCTCTAAACTGTCATCATCGACAACGTCGTGAGTCTGAGTGTGTCCTACTAATTCGTGCTGCTGTAATACGACGAATAAGTTCCAAAGTACAACGCTGAACGGAGAAGTCAATAAAAATCGATCGTACAAAAACCAAATAATGTAATAATGTTTAATCAACCAAATATCAAAATCAAAACAACATCAATGGCGAAAAGAACTAATATGCAATTATCTTCTCTAAGTTCCTAATCCTAAGTCGCAGTGCTGCTCCTCTGCTTCTCACGGTTATGCAGCTTCTCGTGAGTTCGTAAGGCCGACATAGTTGGGTACGCCTTCTCGCACAATTGACAAGCGTGGGCCCGTTCGTTGGTGTGCATGCGACGAAGATGCACAGTCAGAGTTGATGTATCCCTGAAGTTCTTATCGCAGAAGCCACAGTTGTATGGCTTTTCCCCGGTGTGGATACGTTCGTGGTGGTCCCTGCCGTTCGTTCGTGAAAACATTTTGTCACAGAATCTGCATTTGTAAACTTTATGTGTACCAGCGTGGATTCGTTCGTGTCTATTTTTATTCGATACGTCCTTGAAAGTTGCCTTGCAGTACTGGCACTTGAACCGTCTTCGTGTGCTTTTCTTCAACTGCTTGATCCTATCAGTGGATGTAGTGCTTCGCAGACTAGTCCGTTTCTTCACACTCTTCGACCTTCCACTTCTACGCGCAGCCGCTGAGCTTCCTGGGCCATTTAGTCCCGATTGAGTTTCAGAGCCTGAATCTTGAGCTTCAATTTTGCTGCCCAAGTTGTCCACGTCTGGATTATCTGTGGGTAAGAAATCGTTGCAATTTAGATAAGAGTCGACACTCTCAGCACTTCGCAGTATGACACAACGGGTTTGGACGAACCTCTTTCTACGGGGTCAACATCCTCCTTACCACCACAATTGCGAAAATGCTTTACAACATTTCCTGAAATGTCGATGGTTGTTTCCACATCATTCACACATTCATGGGTCCCAGAATTATTTGAAGCGACTTGACCTGGCGGCTCCTCGTTTACTGCAGGTTTCCAAAATTCACAAAATTCACAATTGATATGCCAGAAGGCGGTCTCAGGTCTCTATTACAGAAGTGTCAATTCGTGGTAACGTTTTTACCTTCATTTGGATCCGTCTTCTGCGATACCGGCATTAAACTCCTTTTAATGTTATCAACCTCCTCCATGGAGCCTTCGCCGTGGAGCATATTGAAATAAAAGGAGTCCGGGTTTACGACAGAGAGTCCTGCAATGCGAATACAATACAAATTAAATCATGTACTCAAATATGACATAGTGTGGCATTAATAAAATCTGGTGCTTTGTAAAATTCTTGGACAGAATCGCTGCTCAACTTACCAAAATTATTTCGCAGGCATTCGAGGACCAGGCTTACCTCTGCGGTCAGAACCTGGAGCTGGCGCCGCAAACTGGCGTTGTCCGCCTCGAGTAAGCTGATTTTCCGCCACGATGGACAAGCACCGACACCAACACCGATACCACACATTTGGGCCATGTCCAGATCCAGAGTTCTGTTCTGAGAGTGTCAGACAGTCAGACTGATTATGATTCCTGACTTTGTTGATTTGGCTAGCGGAACTGGAGATTGTGATAGTGGAGTTCAGAAGTCAATAATACAAATAATATATACTTATGCAGTGTGACAAATTATATGCGATCACACGAAATGGACGAATCAGGACCACGAACAGAACAGACTGCGAATTCATTTGCAGGTTGAAGTTGATGAAGATTTGAATTTGAGCGATGACTTTAGAATGAGACCAAATGAGAGCCAATCGAGAATCGGCCCTTTTACGCCCCTTCATGCTATCTTCATTATACACAATTACACAGACATATGCACTATGCACATTCGCTCATGTTCATCGTTCATACGCCGGTAAAAGAGAGAATAACAACGTGACTTATGACTATGACTATGACTATGGCATATCTAAAATCCTATTTATGTCAGTGTCAGTTTCTCGCCAGTATGAATGACTTTGTGGGTATTTTTGTATTGAACACGATAGAATCTGACCTCACATCACAGTCACAGCTGCAGTAAATGCACTGGAATTGCAGGGTCTCTCACCAGTATGAATTTGCTCGTGATGACACAGCATAGGCATTACTAGTTGAGTTTCACATTCAGCTACTAGAAAAATCAATAATGTTTGTGAAAGCACCCTGAAGAGCCAATACTGCACTGAAGCAGCTCTGGTTTCATGCTCACGTGGACGGTGGACAGGAAGCGATACGCAGAAAAGAATGTGAATCACTCATTTGAATTTTTTGGAAGTGTACTGCACTCGAAATCTCGGAAAATCGAAATTCGGAACTTCATTTTGCGATGGGCCATCAAAGATACATCACCGATCACCGATGACGGAAGGGAAGACGTGCTGTTGTGGCTGCTGTTCGGTCCGGACTGGGACAATTATAATTGTGGCCTATCGGCTGGTAAGTTTCTCGTTTACGTATAATAGAATTAACTGATTTCCTCATTGCTGGATTTGCTTGGGCTACTTGGGTATTTCCTGCTCATTTCAGATTGCGACCGCTTGGAATATATTCGCATCCAGTTCACAGCTCGCTATCTTGACGGATAAGGAGAAATATGATGCAAATAAGCTGGTGCAACTCAATGCCCATGCTGATGGAGTGTACAAGGAGGCCATGAAGGAACTCTACATCAACCACAGTAAATTTACAGCTTTTTTCCACATTAATTTTATCAATAGCTCTTAGGATATTGGAATCGGCTCTTGCTTGTAATTACAGGAGAATTGGCGACAATTCTAGCAATGCTTGGCCTTACTGCTGAGCTGATCAACACTCCTTTGAGTGCTCTCTGTCTGTATGGAGCTGTGAAGGTAGGTCATAGGTGAATCGTTTGGCCCTTGAACCCCAAATAATTAAAACTTTCCGTTTGTTTTGTATAGAAAGGGCCCGCAGTGCACCTTCGACTCTGGATCTACTACAATGCCTTCTCCGCCGTCCTATCAGCTCTGTTAACAATCGTGATGGGAATCTACTTGACTCAGCACCTTGAAGGAGCCTTGGTCTTTGATTTGGCTTTGCTTCTGGCATTCCTAGCCGCTTACGGGCTTGTCTTCTATCTCATACGGGTCGTATACTTCTTCAAGCAAGAAATACGCGAGACCGAGACCGACGGAAGAGCAGGAGCATGCGTTCAGGAGCATGTCACATTTGACGGAATTGGAATACGATGGGTCGATGTTGATGGAAGTGGACGTGGAAGTGGCAACGCAAATGTGGGGAGGGAAGCACCACCGCCATACCAGGAGAAAGTGGACCATCCAATCTGAGCCGGCTATCTACTTGGCGCTTGGCAATTATCTTATGCGTCGTATGTCGTACTGTTTTACAGTAGCCACCCGCCCGCGGTTGGCCTGATTTGACTAATGTACCTGTGTATTTGTAAATTAATTGTATTTGTCGATACTAATGCCCTCGTATTATGATAACGCTTATAAGCAATATGTTGCATATGCATTAAAATTTCAACATTTGCCTGATAATAAAATTTGATGAATTGCATTTCAATACTACTTGTACAAAATGAGTAGAAAGGTATCATCAAATATGACACGCAGGTACGTAACAAAAGTTGTTCGTCGAACATGCCCAAAATTACCGATAGCAATTTGTACAATTTGACACGACTTTTTGAAGGACACAACCCATTTAGCCTTAGCCTTAGCCGACGGCGACTGCACCCGCTTGACATTGACATTGACACTCGTACCGGTTCCGGTGTCCGTCGTATTCGTGGTGCTCATCTCAATCTCACATAGAACCAACGATGAAAGTCGTGAGAATTCTGCCAACCTTCCAATGGTCAGCTTTAGCAGAGCGACATGTGCCAAACAAATTTGAATGAAAATGTACATGAGCATGGACTCCAATTTCAGCCGTCCCACAGTTAACCAGCCATTTGTGTTGGGGTTTTGAACAAAATTTACCAGTGAATCGATAAGAACGTGAAGTTTTATGGTCACGACGTTGAACGCGATTGAAGACCCAAGCAGACCAAACACGAATAGAGGGAAAATGTACTCGAAGGTTATGCATGTGCATTGATTCAATAACTGAAGGGAACGGTAGGCTAAAAATATTGATTCATGAGCGTGAGGCCTCAGTGAAGTTGCCCTCATTTGAACTAGCTGCAGTCGGACGGGAATTATGGCGCTGATCATGAGAATGTATGAAATGTACGTGATGACTACGACAGTGACTTGGAATACGAATAAAGATACCAACATATTAACCATGAACTCTGGCAAGCTTCGTGATCGTGGCTGCAAATCCCAAGACGTGAGAGACAGCTTCATGAAATCTTCCCGATTAGCAACGACAAACGAGAACAGCGACAGCCGCTCGTCTCCGATAAACAGAGCCACGATGAACTGCATCAAAATAAAATTTGATACGCACAGCGCCAGGAAATGCAGGATCATGTTGAGTCTCGAGAAACGAGTGGAAATATTTCGCGAAAATTCGGGTCCAATTTGTCTCGGAAGCTGTTGGACCATTTTGATGACATTGTTGATGACCTGCGGCAGCTCGTGGAATTTGCAAACTGTGCTCAAGTGTATAAAGCATGTAATTGCATGGACCGGCAGCTGAACCGCGATGCAGAACGTTTCCAGAGCCGTCGTGTCCGTTTTAGTCAGGACCCACACATATTTAAGCACGCTGTACCAAGTAAAGCCTTGGAATAAGATGATGAACAGGGCCCAAGGTATGAGCACCCATTTCCGTTCGGGGATCTGAAGTCTGAACGTGAGTCGGTTCCATTCGTACGGCATACTGCCGCTGTAGAAAGCAACTGTGTTCAGGACGCCGAAAAGCTGCAGGAATCGTGTCTGCGAATTTACAGCATGGGCGCAACCGCGACTGCGACTGCGTGCCCGAAGAAATCGAGACAGCCGTTCCGGAAAGAATGTCCTAATCCTTCGAACTCTTTCCAGCAAAGGCATTTTGAGAGTTGAGGTTTAAAATCCACTTTTGATGGTCTAGACTCTAGAGTCCTTATGTTTCATGTGCTCCTTTGTGAATGACCATCGAAATGTCCTCAACTTAAATCCGGCACGGAGAAAATGACGGAGAAAAGCTGCTCTATTTTTCAATGCAATTTATTTCCCAATTTCTTATTTGCCGTGTATTTCATATTTGCAGTCTGTAATTTGATTGTTATTGAACAATTTTGCCAATTTTATCATACACGAGGACACGAGCCACGAGCCACGCTGCTCTGAGCCATTTATGGCAAAGGAAATTGATTGAGTTTGTAACATGCAGTCAAAGCATGTTTTGAGCTTGTACGGGACACACATGTGCAATTTTCGACAATTTGTTCACGCGTCAGAACAAATAAACTCTTTTGTAAAAATGTGTACCGATGCTTGCTATTAAAAGGTTGACCATGCAATATGAAATTAAGCCAATGCTCAATCGCAGCTGCATTCTGCAATGTTGACCGATCGGTCCTCACATCGGATCGTGTATCGTGTTTGTGTCGCTCCATTCAACATCGTTCGGAAATCTATTTCCGCTGGAATCCCGAGACTTCTTTTTTACCATGCTTTCTGCTGCCATCGTCTTTCGTCTACGCAATGTCGTGAACTTGATTATTATGTCCTACTAATCCGTGCTACAGTGAAACCGTGAAACGACAAAATGCTTTGTGCTTTTGTTGTAAATTGACCAAGGTCACCGTGGACCGTAGTACGGCATTATGCATACTACATACTACGGTATTTAGCCGTTAATCAAATTTAATTGAGTTATGTGATGCGAGCACGCGCACGCGCACGCGTTTGCCTTTAGAGTTAAAATTTACTTTGTGACAATCCTATATACAGTATACGTATGTATGTGAGAATGTGAGAAAGCTTCAATTTGGCGACAGCAGTCGACCGGGGTGGAAATGGGAAAGGCAATGACAGTCTCAGTATTTCTGTTTGAGGTCGCCTTCCAAGTGCTTCTGCTCGTGGGCGTGTGCGTAGAGTCATCAGCAGGAACAAGCAATGTGCACCCTCAAACCAGCTTCTCCGCCGCCAACGCGTTCGACAACTGTCTGGCCGCAGCCTTCAAGGAAACGTGTTCCGAGATTCTGTTCGACCCAGCACGGAATGACCCCAACATCAGCGCCGAAGCACAACGCATCCGCTCCTGCAAGTAAGCCCATAATAACAAAATCCACGTGCTGACCACTGAACTGAACATGTTTTGTATGACTTAATTGTTGTTGCTATTTTGTATATTCTAGGTTGCTGGACTGCCAGCTCCAAGCGTACCGCCAATGCTTGTCTAAAACGAACACGAACACGACTACCTCGGAGTCGCAATCACAGGCACACTCACACGGATCCAACCCGAACGCGAACACAGAGACAAAAGTTTACGGGCGCCTCGGTGACATCCTGGAACGCATTGAGGGAAGGTGCCCTGAATTCAGTCTGGGGCCATCTGGATCGAGAGCCTCTACTACGACCACATCGGGGAAAATTTGGCACGTGAACGTAACTCATCTCGCTGTGCTTGCTTGGTTGTTGGCTCATTTGCATACTTAGCTGCTCAGCGTCAACACTTAGCATAATATTTTTGTAGTACTTTCAATTAACTATTGCCTGCGAGTGAATTCTGTTTGCCAATTTACATCATGGTTTTGTGGTAGTTTGTCAAAATTGGAAAGATAAATTGAATAGATGAGTTGACAACTGTTTTTCATTGCACATTGCGCCGTAAAATCTCAATTGCCCTCCGTATGGTCATTGTCATTGTCATTATACGGTACTAAACGGTACGGTACTAAACGATACTCTTGATTAGATAAGCAACTGACAAGTAATTGTAGTGTAGTATAAAGTATAATCTGCAGCCTTGAACTGACGAAGAGAACAATGGATTTAGAAACAGTTTTTGACAATAAATATTGTAATTACAATTTTTTGATAACACATACACATACTCGACATTCGCCTATTCCCCACATGACAAATTCACGGCATATGGCACTTGCTATTGCTATGCGACTTGCACTTCAGATCAGATTATCAAGCTAATCAGGCATGGAGAGACACGTCTTGGATTCTCATACTCTCTTGGTGCGAATTCGTGATCTCTTGGCACGTGACCCCTGCGCTCTGGAGAAATGGCCGCGGGTTGTGGATCATTTTGTCGGGCTGGAGCCAGTCGACAGGCTTAGCATAAAACGAGCACTGGGCAGAGGTGAATACGCGGAAGCTGTACTAGCCTCGCTCCAGAGTTGGCATTCTTCGTCTTCGCATTCGGGCGATGGGGATGGCGAGTTCGAGGAGCTGCTGAATGTATTTCGGGACCACGAATTGAATACCCTTGCAGGTAACGTAACAGTAACAGCATTGGGAGCTTTTAGCCTGCTGACTGCTGATTTGACTCAAAATTTCCTTCCAAATTGTCAAACGCAGACAAGATTTCAGAGCTTGATCTTGGAGTCTGTTATGCACAGTCTGCACAGTCGTCTGACAATGACAAGCCCGAGACCGCCGTCCAAGGTATCTGGTTTGGTATTGGTGAAGTCGTGTACAATTTCACAGGGCGTACAAAGGAACTGGAGACACTTCACACAATGCTCATCGGCGGTCGTGGATGTGGATCTCGGAGCACCGGGTCGAGTTCGGCGAATATTGTTTCCATTTACGGGCTTGGCGGAATAGGAAAGTCGACTCTCGCGAGGAGCTACGCATTTGTTTACCAGAACTCGTACGACGAAAATGTGGCCTGGATCAATGCGGAAACGCTGGATTCCATGCGATCTTCATTTCTAGGCCTAAGCAACCAGCTTGGAGTCCGAGCTGACGACCCCACTGTGTCGATTGAGGACCTCACAGGAAAAGTCTACGACACGATGAAAGGGAGCGGAAGGAAATCTTTGTTCATATTTGACAACGTGGAAGAGAAGTCCGATTTCAAAAAATTCCAGCCGAAGGTCACAAATCCAGCCGAGCAGCTTCCCTACATTTTGGTCACAACACGGAGGAATGACATCGCACCACTCCAAAGAAACCAGTTGAATTTCGAGATTTTGAGCAAGGAAGAGGCAGTCGAACTTATCCAGAAGGAACTGCCAAAGACGAAGGAGGTTTGCGCTGCTGCATTGGCTGATAAAGTCCAAAGGCTCCCGCTTGCGCTCCAGCAAGCTCTGGCATACATCAAAGACAAATACTTGACCGACTCCAAATGCGTTTCCAAATACTTGGAAGAGTTCAATGAGTGCGAGAAGGAATTGCTGAACGATCAAACATTCACAGAGCATGACGACTACCCGTTGACGACCTTCACGACCTGGAACATCACGTTGAAGCGGCTTCAGAAAATGGACAGCTCTGGAACAATGAAAGTGGTCCAATTAATTCGCACACTCGCCTATCTATCTCCGGATGCAATTACTGCTGAGTTTATTCAAAAAATATTCCCTGCAGGGGCCGGCCCTGGACTGAAGCTGTTGGAGAGGTTTTCCATGATATCTGTGAATCCGAGCGCGACCGTTGAAGGTGGCGGTGACAAAATTGGAATTCATCGCCTCGTTCAACACGTTGTCCGCCTGGGTTTGGATTCCGAGCGAGAGAAGCAGGTTTTGAAGTTCTTGATCAAGGTCACTGGAAGTCTACTTGATGATCAGCAGGAACAGAGATCTACAGGCCGCATATGCCTGACGAGGGAGTGCACGACTCACGGCTCATATTTCTTCCAGTTCCAAGTCAAACATGACTGACTCATTTTAAATGAAACGGCTTACTTATCCAAACTTTGCTATTACATGAACTGCTACGGAAGCTTTTCCGAGTCGCTGTCCATTGCCGAACAAGCAGCTTCATTGCATGAGACTGATAATAATTGGAAATCAAGGCACGAAAACTTGGTAAGGATGAAGAGACGCTGTGCTGAAGCACACTACGGCCTGAAGAAATTCTCTACAGCCCTGGAAGTACTCAAAGGCACTCTTGAGGTCGCTAATGCGACCCTTGGGAAAAGACACGTTCTCACTCAACATATCCTATCATCAATCGCGAGAACACACACTGCGATGGGAAACTTTCAGGAGGCGGTCAACATTTATGACGAGCTGACCGCGGCAAACGCCGGGCACGATCATTTCGCAGTCTGGGCGTTTCACTTTAATAAAGCCAAGGCTCTTGAGAGTTTAGGCCGTTTGGATGACGCTTTATGCTTGTACAATTACGTTTACCAGAAAAGAGCGACATCTGCGAAATACGGCGGAGAAAAGGACTTCAGGACTCTCAACGCGCTGGAAGCGATTGGCGACATTGAGCATGCTAAAGGGGAGACGGCATTTGCCCTCAAAACTTGGAACGAAGTATATGAAGGATACAAGACCGGGTTGGGGGAAGAGCACCCGGATGCTATCCTTCTGAAGGAAAAGATAGGAAAGGCGGTGGCTGAACCGTGCACGAGGCAAGACCCCTACAGTCTAGAAATTTGATTGTGGGTTTAAGTCTCCTTATAGAATATGACATGATTACATGAATAAATTCCTTCCGGTTTGCGGTAAACGTGGAACGCTTCCCATTTCGCCGTGCCCGTGCTTATTTGGCTCAATTACAAATGAATTTAACTGATTACCATCAGCATTCATAATACGCAGAATTTTAAGCAGTAACTTTATTGTACCTTCGTTGCTAAATTCTGATTGCCAATTTACCGCTCATCATAGCTTCGTGGAACACAAAACCAGGGGAGAGGTTGAATTGAATAGATGAGTTGACAACTGTTTTTCCTGGTTCAGGAATTGTGAATTTGCAATATTAATATTAGAATTAGCTGGCGTTGTCACTGTCACCCAAACTCACATAAATTTTTAATGAAGGATATTTCAAGGGTACACGCTCAGGCTGAACACACTCAACTTCGTGTCGTTGTAATGTAATGTCAATTACTTGTCTTCTATTCCTGGACCGGGGCGATTTACTGGAGCGACAAATTCGTTCTACTTCAAAAATAGCCATTGCCATTTCGACTTTGTGTGCGATGTTGGGTCAAGGAATTGAACTGAATATCAACAAGCTTACACGGTCCCTGCAAACGGTATTTGTCAGCTGGCTCCTGGCGTCAATCGTAATCTCAAATGG
>JAQIUU010000180.1:0-12977 GCA_034694545.1 Mesaphorura macrochaeta
CATAGCTGGAGACGAGCTGCTATTTTCGTTCGTCTCATCTTTCCCCACTTTTCGAATCGAAAGTTCAGAGAGCTCCACTCCGGAGCTTCGTAAGAGTGAATTTGATTTAGTTTCTAATTCTGGTGACGATGCGGAGAGGTTGCTGTGCTTTAAAATGTGTGGTCGCAGTTTCTCGATTTCGGAAAATGCCTGTAAAATATGTTTCATGTTGACAATAATATAGATTTCAGGATGCAATGCAACGGAGCAATTCAACTTTCATCGACGCAAAATTACGGAGGCAAGCTGAGACAACAACGCGTGTGCATTATGACAAAAGAAGAATTGCTAAGTAAACCGTATGGATGGACAGCATCACAGCACGCAGTGTGAGCAAAAATAGAGGCAGTAAGTGCAAAGACGAGGCTAGCTTATTACCTGATTGCACAGATGACAATGAAAGTGGTACTTTCGTTTGAGTTTGCAAAATGGTCGTCCGCAGGCGTAATCAGGGCCGAAATGAGTTTCGCTGTTCTCTGGTAATTGAAGAATTCTGCTCAAGGAATGATCACTGATAGCCTTCAAATCTGGAAGCATCAAGGAAGAGATTCAAGTTATCAAGAACTTTATATAAAAGGAGTGCTGAGTTTAACGTGTGAAACAAGTGGTACACACGTACCAATACTCGCCGTGCTGGGCATTCCTGACAAATCCATCGCATGATCTCCGTTGCTTTCTTGGGGTCGCGGTTTAGCGTCAGAACTTCGTGTCTTCATCGGAGCTGTAAAGTAGGGTTGAAGCAATTAATCTAAGCCCTCAAATGATTTGGGTAATAATAATGTATCAAGCTAACACTGCTCATCGCGTGATCTCTCCTCGTCTTCGCTGCTGCTCTCGTAATTTGATTTCTCTTCGTGATGTTCCGCTTCATGCGATGCCATGGAGGAGTATCGTTCAAAGACAAAATCATCACGACTGCAGTGGAAGTGACTCGTGTTCCCATTGTACTCGCATTTTGATTTTTTACAATCGGTACTCTTCTCGTAATACTCGTACCCATCTAATATGTCAACATTGGAATGAAAATCTCGCAAATGCAGCGAGAGCTTGTGAACGTCTTTGACGGCGAAATGACATCTCGGATGAGCGCAATGATAATGAGAAGTCGGCGACGCATTGAAAGGGCATGCCGCATCGGGACATGTTGATTTTGCATGGTACGAAGTGAAACCGATTGGGTCCTAAGAAGTAAGCCGCAGTTTATCATTTCCGTAGCTTATTTTGGCAAACCTCGCCTCAAGACTTTAAGCTTGAGATCGGTGGTAGTAAGTCATATAGCGAACCTTTAATTGTGTATCTGGATCTGGACTGCTGCCAGGAATAATTGGCTTTGGTAATTTGAAACTAGTAAAAATTGACTCATTCGGCCCGGGCACCTTTGAAGCAAATGTTTGCATTTTTGTATTAAGATAATTTATGTGTTTCAGTCTTTCGGAGCCAGTCTGGATTATAGGATAAGGGGGTTACCTCAATCGTGCGGTTTTTAAGCGGACGACCTCTTTTTCGCTTAAAGAATCCGTCGAGACTGGCAATTTCACCTTCTTGATTTTCTGCTACGATGTCCAACTTATGCATTTCATGAGTTTTGAAGTGCTCGAGACGCTTGAATGGTGTGTCGCTCGGAAGAATGATTTCTGTGCACTCGCCCTACAATATACAGCAAAAACTGTGTAAATTTCGCCCATGCAAACATGTGTGGCGAATCATGTTTCCAATTCTTACCCATAAACAATGGTAATGCTTGTCACTATTTTGGTATGGACATTTTGCAGAAACACAAGGAATTGTAGAATCTTGAGCATCGAAACTGGCTGGGTCAACCGTGAAGTATGCAAGTGATGATATGCGATCCTCAAGCTCATGAGTTCGAACATGCTCTGATACATCTTCCGAATTTCTGTTAGTAATGGGAGTTAAGTTTGGTCCATGAGAATTTGTAATTTCTCTAGCTAAAGCAGGTGAGTAGTGAATGGTTGTCAAAATAAAGAAAAGTCTTACGAGAGCACAGTGGTTTTACAGCTTTCGGATTGGCAGTGAAAATGTTCTTCACGAGACAACTCGCACCTTCCGCATGGTTCAATCTGTTTCTCTGAGCTTTCTTCGGGGTCTTCATTTTGATGTGATGAAGAATGACTAATGTCGTCGTCATCCGATTTAATGGGCAATGAATCACTCCATGACATGCTTGACAAGTCTGTCCCAACAATCGTTCCCCGCATCAGACTTTGAGCAAGCTTGAACCGTCGGTAAGCAAGCTCTGAGTCTCGCCTTTCATGCTTTCTCTGAAGGAATATGCCATACAATTTAAATTTAGGTCACGAGTGCGGACCTCTTTTGCCTATACGAGGGGAGTAGTGGAGTAGGCCTTACCTTGTGTGAATACAATTGTCCGGAGGAATGAAGCACGTAATTGCACCCGTCACGAATGCAGTGAATATGATTACATACACGCGAGAAACGACAGGTTGGGTAAGTACAAACCTCGTGTTTCATAAACTTTTTGAACCCATCACGGCACATTTGCTCCCCTTTTATATGGTAAGCCTTGTGCTTCTCTGAAAAACAATCCAGCATATCATGAATTAAAAGTGAAAGCCAATGCGCAATTTTTGTAGCAAAAATAATCTTTAATCTTTACTTTGGGCGCGGAAGGATGGAAGCGAGACGGAACTTACCCATATCAGCTTTATTTTTGAATGTGTACAAGCAAGAGTCTCTTCTACAGTGGAAATGTGTTGTGTGTTGACGACGAAACCCACAATGTTCGGCCCGACAGTCTTCGGTGGCACGAAACCTTTGAAACCCTTCCTGAATGATTGCGGAATCTTTTCTATGATAATTTGAATGCATCTGAACATCACTCGTGCTCACATACACCTTTACGCATCCCTCCTAATAATAGAGTTAAATGGGTTCAATTTGTAATTCGTTGGTGTTCAAGCTGCTTCTTGTGTGAAAATTGTTAATTACATGTATGCAGTGGTAATGGGTTTGCTTCCGGTTATGCGGACACTCTTTGAACCGATCATTGCAATTATCCGAAGATGAATACCTGAAAATGGGGAAGGAAAAGCGCGATTATTGATATGAAGCGTGAAAGTATTATTTATTGCACAACACGACCATCAGAAAATGTTGAGATATTAACCTCATGAACCCATGTTGCAGTGACTCGTCACGTTTCTTGTGCCATTTGAAATGTCGAATCATCTCATCCTTCTTAATGAAAACACGTGCACCTTCGCAACATTGAAGACAATGGAAGTGTTCTTTGTAATTCAGTTCTTGGCAATGTTGATACCCACAGTCGCTTGCACTTTCATGCCGTCTCACGTATCTCGTGTAGTCTACTGGACCACTACCCTTGCCCAACAGGCCTTCGCGAATTACGGGGAATGATGAAAGGTCGAAATTCGCTGACTTTACTGCAAATCGAACATGGATATAGAGTATAAACCTCTTATTATGAATTCTACCAAGAGCAAATTCTGCGAAAAGTAGAAACGGGAAAGGTAAAAGTGCAACAGGAGGTTGATTGAGTTCCCCTTTCGCTTTACTTTCGCTTTCAAGAATATTTTTCTAATTTTAGGTACAGATTTTCGTAAGAGACTGGAAAATGTAAAGTCATCAATCATCTGGAACTTGAACTTCATGACTTGTATAATAAGAGATTTATAAAAAGACTCAATGAGAAATTTCATATCCCGCTGGAGGAGAAGAGGACGAAAATGCATTGGCTTTATCTTTATCTCAGTCCCTCTTTCAAGTGCACGCACACAGAGTAGTAATTCTTTTACATGAGAATCGGAGAGTCCATCGAGACGAGACTCCGGGGTATAAAATCGTGTGTAGTGTAAATAACAAGAAATTATGATGATGTTTTAGGGCAAATTCATGTCAATACACAATAAATTGTTCAACTCTTTCCTACAATGCATTTTTGTTCTCCGTAGCTTCGAGCATGCAGCTCCAATACTTTTTCAATCACTTTACCCCAGCAGCTCCGAGCACACGGGCAACATTGAAACCTGAGAACTTTAATACGGCTGAGAATGCGAGTATACAATTTCTCGCCTCAACCCTTTCGATTTGGGGTTCAAAGGATTATTTTTTATATCAAAAATTGATCATGTTGGTTCTTTAGACTTTAAAATAGAGCCGAGAAAAAAATTAACCTTCAAAAATTTCAATTGAATCAAATTTCTTATTAATGGTTCAGCAAAAACGGACGAGCGAAAGAGTTGTGAGCAAAAAAGTAGAAGAAAGATGGGAAATGTGCAGCAAATAACAAAGGAGAAAAACAACAACCGAAACTGAAACGGACGCAGCAGCTGTTTGATTATAGTAGTAAAGTGAAATTGAACAAGGAAGAACTCTTTCCCGGATCTCCATGTATTGAATTATGGCTAAGATCAATTTACTCAGATTCGAAAATATAGGATGCTTTAATTATTATTGGAGAAAACGAAATGAAGGAGTCTTGTTGCTTACCTGGCGTCGGCTTAGCCTTCGCTGCTTTATTATTCGCTGGACTTAAAAGTAAACTTTGACTATTGGATTCGCTTTGGTTTGGTTTTTCTTTCGGTGAGTTATCATTTTTTCGCCTGCTGGTTCTTGTGATATTACAATTACTTGCCGACGAAGGCCTGTCGTTAAAGTTTGCATCTCGGTTATTAATCAGCGAGTGTTGAGACTTGAGATCGGGTCGAATTCTTGCTTCGTGTTTCCCACTACTGCCGTTATTATTCTGAAATACTACTTTTGATGATTCTAGAATACTCGTTGGAGATGTAAAGCTGAGCGGCTTGTCATCTTGGTCACTGTGATGTGAACTACTGCTGTTACAATTCCGAAGAATTGAATTGCTGGAGTGTGTCATGCTCACGGATTCATGAACTGCTGCAAGAAATCTCGCCATGTCTTCAGGAAGCATCATTTGCTAAAAATTAAGAATGACGGCAACTAGGGGATTGTCGGATGGTGGCTTATGCCGCAATCCGCAATGCGATGTTCAAATTTGGACCGTGTATAGAATTCCAACCACATGAGACGGCTTAGAGTTTTTGAAGTCTTACATAACTTTCAATGCTCAATTGCATCTTGAGGTCCCAAAATATGCTCTCGCTTAAAAGGACTGGCACACAGTCACGCAAATGACATGAAGTCAGAACAAATTCAAAGAATTGAAGCCTCATTTGCATATAATGGAATAGTACAAGAATAAATCTCTGTGTTTCGTATTTCGTTGGCGCAGTGCGCATGGCTTGGATTGACTCGAGATGTACAAAAAATGGATTTTTGAAATAAAGATGAAGTTCAATATTAAACTTCAAACAATCATCATCATCACTCATTTCATTGTAGCTGCAACACGAGGTACAAAGTATGCAACTTGTAATGACGATATTGAGGGGCTAAACTGAGACTGTTGTTGTGGCCTACGCTTTTACGATACAGCGTAGCATGGAATCAGCTCCCAAGCTGAGAGAAGCCATAGAGGGAAGATTCTCAATTGCAATCACATAATATTTTATAAAATGTTTATTTTTGGCTGGTCTGGCTACTTATGCTCGATGATCTACACCACGATGCGATGATGGCCGGTGGTAGCTTTCAGCAATGAACTGCAGCCACGCATCAACTGAGGCTTGGCCGCACGGCCGTAGTTGTAGTATAATGTAGCGTGTACCTTGGGGGTTTAAAATTCTCAAAAAATAATAACGTTGATTAAGCATATTCTATAATTTAAATTCGCTCCTCTCCTCTCTGTTTTATATCAATTCTACTGTACGAAATGTAAATTTATATTGCGCATTAGAGCTTGGGAGAAAAGAAACGCGATGTGCGAACGCTGCGCTTTGGGTTTTACATTTGTATTGGAGTGTTTTTCACTGCAATAATGTTCTGAAAAATGTTCGGTCATAATCATAATGTCTGTGTCTACAAATGTACGGATGACAAAGTGATGTCCAACTCCAAATCCGAGTCCAAATCTCAGATGATGCCAACATGCTAAATACTAAATACACTATTGTGCGGCCGAATGCATAATTCTTTGCATTTTTTATATTCATCTCATCAACAGCCAACAACCTACGTGCGACTGGCTGCCACCACGGCGGACCGCTTTTTATAATACTCGAAAGGCTTCTTTTTTCTATTTATAGAAAAAGATATTTTATGGTCTCGCGTCTCGCGCCCGCGTCCGTCCCTCGAGTTCTTTTTACCCTCTTTGACTAAATAATTCATCGTCATTTATATTTTTGAAGAGATATACCGCAAAGCCAAACCCGCGGTGGGATTCCGTGCGGTGCAACGAACACGTACGAGTTAACGATATTAAAATTAATACCATGTATGAATAAATTCTCTTTTCATTTTGGTGAACGCGACCATGAAGGCTGCAGCTATAATAATTACATGTCATTTCGACTAGAGACTAAATTAGATTCGTCTTGTCTCGATTTGCATTATTCTCCCTTTACACCGAGCCAACAGGCACCGGCGCTCATTGTTGACACGTAAAAGGAAGTGTAAGGAACGAAGGAAACGGTTCAGGGGGTGCGTTTCCTGAATTTTAAAGTCCCAACCTTTATGTTGTAAGCTTTTAACCTTATGGACTAAGGACAATGCTACAGTTAATTTCAGGATTTTACGGTGAAATACCTTAAGCGTGTAATGAAATAGTTCCTTACCTTTGATGATTCGAGTTTTCCACGTTCGTCGAAACTCAAATCGTAATTTCGCATGTCCATCGAATTCGGCATGTTCCCCGACTCAACTCCTTCTGTGGAAATCAAATACAAAAACAATCTATTTTAGAGATTTTTCTAGCATAGGCATTATTATGCCTTTCCGCGTCGATTTTAGATTCTAATCGCAGACGGAGCAGCAATAAATTCGATTTAGATAAAAGTTGTCGCCTAAAGCTTTGTCATAAGGTTTGGCAATTAATGTCCACAATCTCGTGCCAACAACCTCATTATTAGGAAATGTATCATAAAATGATCAAGATTAGCAGCCAGCCTCCCCATTAGCATGACCCGTTGACTTCTAACATAGATTCTGAATATTAGAGTCAACTTGGATGTTGAATATGAGACAAAAGTAAGGAAGCGAATGGTCATGGGAAAATCGAGCCGGCGAGACTCACGACACGAAAATACGAGAATAGAGAACAATAATCTCTTGTATGGCTGTGAGACGTGGGACTCAAAATTATTTCCATAAAGTGCGTATAAGACCTCAACTTTTAACCCCTTCGCTGGAGGAAAGTGAACATAACGAGCGTAATGGCCTCAGCTATATGCGTACATTACTTTTAAGTATGTTTTCCGTCAAAAACTGTTTACTTGGATTTCATGAAAAAACACACAAGTGGGAGTATGAGTTGTATGAGTATAAAGGAAGATTTGTAGACACGGGGCATATTTTATATGCTATGGCCATGAACATCTTGTCTCTGTCTAGTCGTGCCATCCCTCCAGATTACGATATGATTATTGCTTATTTTACGTCGTAAAATATTAAACTATATCATAGTTAGGACTTGTTTCAAGAGTCTCAAGTTTACAGCGACGATCAAGTCATCTCATCAGAGATAATTTTGGTGTAGAAATTATATAAATTATAAAAAACCAAAGTCAAAGATCAGTCGAGGTCAATTGTAAGTTTGACCTTTCTTTAATTCGTCATTTCATTGACTACTTGATTAGCAGACGATGGGTAAGGGGGTAGGGGATGGGATCGTGTGGTGAGCACCAGCGTGAGATGAACTCGTGCACAAGTCGTAGGAGTGGTCTTTCATGTCATAATGTATTATAAGTATGAGTGTACGCGAGATCTGGTTTGGCTACGCCGCTGTCCAGATCCAGTCAGCCGGTCTTCCGATCCATCAGCAAAATAAGCGATGAATACAAAATTATTATGTACTTACTTAATGACATAATAGAAAATAATTGAAAAATAGCTTAATCATCGCAAACACATGTCAGAAGATTTCATCATCTCCGAACAGGATTACAGGCTCAAGTAAACGTAAATTCTGGAAAACCTTGAATTTCCTGGCCGATAAACAAGCTCAAGCTTTGTAGAATTTTTCCAACGTGAAAACGCAGGCGATATCTCGATATCTGTACCACAAATCTACTAATCTGGATAATATCAATCAATGGACAATCAGAGATCAGACCATACTGATCACGCGCAGAGCACAGACACCAGAGCACTTTTAGCACTAAGCGCAGAGTTACGAATTTAAATTAACACTTTCGACGTCCTAAAAAGCTCAGTTTTTTATCTACCTTTATCGTCTAGCTCTGGTCTCCACGAGTGCTCCTTTAATTTATTCTGAATCGAACACTTGTTGTGTGACCATCATCATTTTGCATCTCATACTTCGATGGAAATGTGATAATAATAAATTGTATCGGAGTCGTATCATAATCATAGAAATCCATCACGGATGGTAAAGATGAAAATCCTGAAATATCAATCAGTTTTCTCTCCATTTCATAATTACAGCAGCGCAGGAGTTGGATAGTGCGAGAATGAGGTTCGATTCAGCTGCGGCCGCGCCGGTACGGGGCTTAACGCCAACCGATAAGCTTCGTAACTGAGCTGTAGCTCTAAGCTTCTGCACAGACACGTACGTTTATGGAAACCGCCTGCGCACTTCATGTAGTAAAATCTTTGAGAAGCACAGCACAGCGATAAGAATTTTACCTCATCAATGCAATCAGCATGTGGCCCGAATTTTTTTATTGTCTTCTCATCGTCTTAAATCCATTTTTTCCCAACGAGTCTTTTGTTATTTTTATAGTTGAAAGAATGAGTTTATAAAAACATTATTTTATTTAAATATTTTAATGAAGGGCTTAACTCATGTCTATCGCTTGCAGATAGCATGATGATTGTGCTTGTGCTGCTATTGCTGATGCTGATTGAGGGATTTGAGTGCGCAGTTCGCAGTTCGCGTCTAAGTCTTTGCTCTACGGTATTGTGTTACCATCAACCAATGAACTAACCAGCCACAGCACCACCACCACCACCTTTAATTCTAATCTACCTCCACGCACGCTGATCACATACGCTATTACCACGACCAATACGAATATGGCCACAACGACGACGTGGTGGTTAATTCCACTTACGAGCGAGAGATCAGGAGGAAAAAATTATTATTCATCGAAACACCCAACATCTGATTGACAGCTTTTGGTGGAAAGACTCTGGCTCGGTTATTAATAATTTTTACATGGCTGAGGCTCAAACCACACACTGCAAGCATAGCCAATACGTATACGACAGTGTGCTTATAAATGCTGGGTTATAAAATAAGAGAACAAATGAAGGCGAACGCGAGACGCGAGCTGTGATAAATTGTATGAAATCCATCTGTACGCAATGCACCAGTGTTTTAGTGAATAAGTAAAGAGAAAATAGTCTTTTACATGAATCGAATTGAAGGAGAGAAAAGGGTTGGTCTTAAAATTGTAAATTGGTTTGTGTGGTAGTCTGTTTTCAGATTACAAATGAACACATTCGCATCTCACGCGGCACGGCAGGGCCGGCCACACCGTTGGACATTATCCCCATTATACTTTGCCATACGCAGGCCAGCCCAACGCAGAAAAGTTTGAATGTCTTGCACACATTTGTGCCATCAAAAGACCAAAAGGCAAAAAATATGGAAATTAGCATTCATTTATAATATTTTAAAACATCAAACCTTTTTGAAGTTCAAATAAAACATACTTTACTGTACTTTATTTAGAATACTGATTTTTTGCTGGTAACTTGCTGCTTGCGCGTACATTTTCTCGAATACGAATACTCAATCATCTTGAGACTTCCATTCAAGCCAAGCTCAATGCTCAAGCGTCCGCCAAGCGCTGGGACTGCGAGATGTAGACAAGATGCTCAACAGCAGTCAACAGTGGGCATTATGTACAAATAATATTATTTTTGTTAATAAGCTGTAATTATGTGTGCATGTATGAAATAAAATGACTATATTTCCTTCGAGCCTTTTTAGGTTACTTGCACGCTACACGCTGTGCCGAATTTGCTGACTCTGGCAGTGGCAGAACAGATTTTACAAAATTTCCAATGTGTACACGCCTTTATTTGACTTGGAGCAACATGAAATAGAAATTAACGTGATCTGGTCGTACTGCGCGCCGAAGCATACAGTTGCACAGTAGTAGCATTTTAAACATTTTAAAACTCAAGTAGTAATGCAAAGTTTGCAATAATGACAGTGCGCCTTTTATGAGTTTAGCTTTGAGGGAGAATGCGAATGAATAAATGTGATTGCGAATTCAGAATGGGTAAGGAATGCAAAAAGGTTATAATTACCTTGTCTTAAGTTTTCTGCAATTCCGTACAGTCCGAGCAACTCTTTCATGGTTGATTGAGCAAAATCTGGAGCGAAGCCTAACGGGTAACTCGAATTTGCACCTCCACCACCACTACTATTACGGAGTACATCGTGAAGAGAGGCACAATTATTGTTGTTGCTGATATTATTCGTGGTTATTGGGCAACTTGTCAAATTCATCATGTTATTAAGTTCACGACTACGCTGCTGGTCCATTAGCCCCTGAACATTATGGTGGTTTGAGAAAAGTCGGAGATCCATCGGTGTGAAGTATGATAATGATGGATGAATAAATGAGTGGTGCTGGTGGTGATGTGGCTGCTGATGTGGAGAGCCTGATTGCAAGTGCAGTGATTCAAGTTCATGGTGATCGGCTGATGCTGATGTCGATGGTGAAGAGGACGATGCTAATGACTTGATAAACTTGGACTTGCACGCAGAATCTGAAATCATATTCGCATGCTTATTATTAGTACTCTTCTCGCTCTGTCAATAACATCAAAGCTACACAAGGCGTACACAAATATGCGCCTACGGATTGTACTTAAAATAGGAATTCTTGCGAATTAGCAGACAAACATTAATTTGATGGCTTACCGTTTTGAACTTCACTCAAATCCAGCGGACAGTCGTGCTCATCCTCTGAACCTGACGCGGAGTCTTCTTGCGGCGGCCTCTTCTCATACCTCGTTCTCGGCAATTCACGTACTTCGTCAAACTCAATCGCTTCGTGATTGTTTCGCTTGGCCTGATAAAGATTTCGATCACTGAGTCTGTACAACTGCTTTGAGAGGCTCCGGCAATTGTCGATGCCTTCCTCTTCCGAGCCCTCATACTCGTGAATATTTCGTGGCTTAAAGTTCTTCCTTTTGTTTCTGCGTGACGATGGTGGTGACAATGGAGACAGCGTCTGTGGAGCGGACGAATTGAATGAGTTGTCTCTCATGTTCCTGGTGACGTGGTCACGTGCATAGCTTTTACTGCTCTCATTGTTATTATTGTTCAAGTGACTCTTTGAGAATTGAAGTTCTGTTCCATTTGAGTCGTCGTATTCGTATTCCATTTCACTTTGCATACATAAATTTGATCCGCATCAACAAGCATACAAGAGAGAAACACACAAAGAAACACGATATCAAACCCCATGCTTAAATTAAAAACAGGTTCTGGTTTCAAGAGTTTTTCGAGCAAGGTGGGGTAATAAAAATGTTTAATAAATTGGACGCGAGGGCAAGTAATCGCTGCAGCTCGGTGCAGTAGATATTTAGACAACTTAACGCACAGCGCAGCGTCCTGAAGTGTGGAGTGCGAAAGCAATTAACAATTATAAATTATTATGAGGGTAACTTACCTGCTCCTATTTTCATTGTCAGTTAAATTCATAAATTGGACGCAATTTATGTTTTGGTAAGCAGTCATTGAATTTTATACGACCATTGCCACTGCATTTGCGTAGTATTGAACTACTCTCAGTTGACGCCGACGCGAGGCGCTCCAGAATGCCAGGAAGTATTGAGTCCTATTCAGCCGACGAAAGTTGATTTACTCGAGTAAAGTCTGTAAACAATAGAAACTGTAGTTGTAGCTACTTTCTCTACATTTTCAGTCACTCATCTGAGTCTGACATTTGGTCGAGCTTGGTCTCAAAGTTTTGCTCAAATTGTCTAGCTGTGAAATGTGAGGCTCCTTCCCACACGACGGAGAAGAATCTGATTACGAGGAAGGTTGTAAGGATAAGCTTGGTGCCTGGTTAATTTATTGTTCAAATACAGGCGGTTTTATTACGTGGAAAATCTTCTTTTTCGATCGTAAACTTGTCAGAAAAGAGTGCAAATGTTATATATCTGTTAGTTAAAGGAAATTCGCCTTGTTGCGTACACCGTGTCGACCATATGCAGTTGCTCGTAAAGTTACACTTTAAATTTTAACCTGTCCAACCCCATTGGAGTCCCAAGAATGTGCCCGACTGTTCAATTACCTTGGGAGTGCATTTTCATTCTTCCTATCTTAATTTTCCCAATTAGCAAAAACACAGATTTATGTTTCAGAAAGGACAATGCCCATTTGCCATTTCTCAGACAAATTGATCAAATGCGCAATGTAAGGAAATGCGGACACAGTTGGTCATAAACGTTGGCCAAAATACTAATTCCTCATTACGAGTTTTTGCACATGCGAAAGATTCTGTAATCTTGAAGAAGCGAGTCAAACAAGCTTCTTATCTTTTGTTCTCGGAGGTTTACATGAAATTACATCACGTACGCGTACACGACGACGACGACAACACTGAGTCTGAGTACTGGTATGTGGTATACAGTTGTGCGAAACAAGCGTTCAATGCAACATGCAAATGCAGTGCAACGATGATAATGAATAATTGGTTTCCCATTAACGATGATCTGGTTCAATTTAAATGCTAACTTTTAACCCTTTTGCATCTTCATTATTGTAGGTTGCGCTGCAAATCATCCCCAAAATCGAAAACAACATTTGAATTTTTAAGTTCAACTCGAACAAACTTGTACACAAGTCGCGTACGTGAATATTAAGTGAATCA
>JAQIUU010000181.1:0-12976 GCA_034694545.1 Mesaphorura macrochaeta
CGACCCAACCTACTCAACTCCTGAATGCAAGTGGCGGTGCACAAGCCACGGCGGCAGCCACCACGAGCCCGATTCCTCTCCTAAGCAAGCCCAACGGCCCTATCGCAGTGTTTAAGGATATCATCGAGACACAAGGAGTTCGCGGAATGTACAAAGGGCTCACCCCGACCCTCTGCCGTTCACTCCCTGGTGCGAGCGTGTACCTGACAAGTTACGAAGCCCTTCACAGCTGGATCAACTCCTGGAGTCCAAACGAGGGCATGAGGATTGGTGGCGTGTTCCTGGCTGGAGGACTTTCAGGAGTCCTGGCCTGGTGGGTTGTGATGCCCATCGACACAGTCAAGTCTATCATTCAAGCAGACGACACCCGAAACCCAAAGTATCGTGGAATGTTCGACTGTGCGAAACATGTATGGAAGGAGCAAGGGGTCGCCGGATTTGGTCGTGGATTCTGGGCAGTGGGCGTGAGAGCCTTCCCCGTGAACGGTGCAATCTTCCTGACTCTGGAAGGATTTAATTACCTGTTTCGTGATGTACTGAAACTGTAGACTGTAGACTCAACTCAATACTAGAACTAGAACGATAGATTTCTAAATTACCAAATTCTAATAAACTCGTTTTTATTTTTAAGCACGCATATTGGAAAAGAAATCCGTGTATAATTTAATTGCACATGCACACATTTAATTTGTATATCAAACCCAAGCATCAATTTCCTTTAAATCCAGGACTTAATCTAATCTACCGGTTGATTAGGTGGACAATTGCAATTATTGGCAATTGGATGGCGACCACAGAGAACTACACGACAAGGCAAAACTGTGGTTCTGTTCTACAAAGCTACAGCAATGTTAGTCTGTTTCGTCTCGGTTGCGGTTCCTCGTTAACATCTTTAACGTGGCAGTCAGTTAAATGAAGTCAGCCCGAAAATGTGGGATTTCGTGTCTGGATGGGCTGCGGGTAAGTTTCCAAGCACGGCTTTTTATTTACTTAACTTTTCGATACCATTTGAAAATTATCACAATTCCTTAATTCGTCTACATTGTACATTTGACAGGAACCGTCGGCACCCTTGTCGGCTATCCTTTCGACACGGTCAAAGTAAATCAGCAAACACAAGGCCTGAGTACAGCTCGATGCACGCAAGTAATTTATCAACAATTCGGACTCAAAGGATTCTTTCGGGGGCTCTCCTTTCCACTGGTGGCCGCAGGCGGACCCAACTCTCTGTACTTTGGTGTATATCGTCTCTCGTTAAATGGCCTGAAGGATCTGGAACGTCACATTTCAGTTAACCCCTCGCCCTCGCACACTCAACCTCACATGCTCCATGCTCTCGCTGGTTGCATGACTGGAGTGGTCCATGCTGTCGCACTGACCCCCGTTGAACTGGTCAAGATAAAGCTGCAGACGACGACGACGGCGACCCGACCAACTCAACTCTTGAATACATGTGGCACTGCACAAGCCACTACGACCCAGATTAGCAGTGGCCCTATTTCACTGTTAAGGGACATTATCCAGACGCACGGAGTTCGAGGCATGTATAAAGGACTCGCTCCGTCCATGTGCCGCTCGCTCCCTGCCGCCATCGTGTACCTGACATCCTATGAAGCCCTGCACGGCTGGACTAGGTCCTGGAGTACAAATGAGGGCAAGGGCACCAGGATCGGTGGCGTGTTCCTGGCGGGAGGGCTCTCGGGGCTTTTCTCCTGGTGGGCGGTCATGCCCATCGATACAGTCAAATCCATCATTCAAGCAGACGACACAAGAAATCCAAAGTATCATGGAATGCGCCACTGTGCGAAGCACGTATGGAAGGAGCAAGGCATCGTCGGATTTTGTCGAGGATTCTGGGCAGTGGGCGTCCGAGCCTTCCCCGTGAACGGTGTAGTCTTCCTGACTCTGGAAGGATTTAATTACATATTTCGTGATGTACTCAAGCTGTAGACGAAAATTAGAACTACTAAAATTTTATACCCGTCGACGCGTCGTTAATAAATTCAACCAAGAATCAATCAAAAAATGTATTACTAATTGTCAATTCTCTCACAAGCACAAAATTAATATTTGTAAGCATTTTAGCATTTTAGTTAAGCTGCGTGAGCATAACTCCAAGTCCAATGGCCACGAAAAGGCCACCACGAAGTGTCTGAGCCCCACTGACTTGATTTCCAGGAGCCGCCTCCATCTTGTACTCGTTCTGTGCTTCGGTGCCCTGGACAGAAATATGGAGAGCAGTAGAATTGGAAGTTGACCCCTCCGGAAACGGAACAAACGTCTCTTCTCGGTCCAGCAGCCCATCGTAGAAGGCTGACGACGGATTTGGCTCCGTATAAGACCAGTAGCCTTGCGTTCCCCCAACGGTAGCACTCAACCGGATAGTGAGCCCTTCTGCCGGCATCTCGTACTTGAAGTAGCGTCTTTCATCTTTCTTCAGACTGTCCTCGATCACGTCCTCGAATCCAGGCTGCTGGGGCTCGTCACAGACTTGCTGATTGAAGCGCTTGAAGAATTCTGCGAGTTCATCGTAGCCAGTTGCGAGGAAGACATTCTCAGTAATGTTGTTTGCGATGAGGAGCAGTTCCGGTTCATAAATCTGGTTCCCGATCCCAATGCCGAATGATGTCAGGTTAGCGGCGAGTGCGAGGGCAGCAGCTTGGGGGACTCGCACCGTCCCTTCATTCGACCGGCCGTCCGTGAACACGGCGAGCAGTTTAGGGACTCCAGGCCGCGCTGTCGCGTTCGCAAAGAGTTGAATTCCACGCACCATTCCATCGCCGGTCGCTGTGCCGCCGGCAGGGTATCGAGTCCCCAGGATGGTGGCGTTCATCTCCGCCAGACTCAACCCGTTGTCCAGCCCGAAAATAGTTTGCACTGAAGACGCGTAGACGACGAATCCGATTCGTGTTGTCTCGAGCGAGAAAGTTTGGACGAGGTTGGCCGTGAATTGCTTGGCGAGCAGGAAATTTGGACCGGTAATGCTGCCCGAGCCGTCCATGACGATGACGAGGTCGAGAAGCCCATCGCAGGTCGGGTCAGACTCGAGCTCTTCCACTTGGCGGCTAAAGTATGCCGCGTCCCAGGAAGGGTTCGCGTTGTAGTTCGCGGCCCACCAGGCCGCCTGGAGTGGAATGAATGGCGGGACGACGTCTAGAGGGAAGTGCTTTGCGAGGTAGAGCCTCGTTGCCAGTCCGGAGTAAAGCGGCTTACGCAGATCACGCCATTCGGTTTGGTTCCAGACGACTTGCTGGCCGACTGATAAGAAGTAGGCTTGAATCAGGGCGTGGTGGTCTTCCAGCGACACGTCCTTCGTTTCCTCGTACTTGGCTTCGTCAAGCCGCCAGATTCCACCGTGATAGTTGGTCGGATACGAGCCAGCAGCCGTTCCAAACTTTGTCTCCACGTACGCGAGCCGTCTCAGGAGGTCTTTGTCGTCCCGGAACGCGGAAGTCCGTTTAATGGTTCGAATTACTTGGTTCACAACGTCAGCCCCTTTCGCGTCTTCGAGCAGCGTCTCGTCCACAGCTGCTTGAGTTGACGCAAGGATAAACGCCACTAAAAACACGGAGACGAGCATGGGGCAAAATGAGACGGCATATTTCGCCATATTTATTTAGGCTTTACGGCTTAACGCTTAATGGGCTTAACCAGTTCAAAGTTCCAAACTTTTTCGTACGAAATCAAAACGGATAATTAAGGCTCCTGAAAAATGTCCGCGTTTGGGAAGCGTCGTTTATAAACTGGTGGCTTGCAAACCTGAAAATGATTGACGGAACAATTGAATAATTGAATATTGAAGCATAAAACCAGTGTAAACTTGACTCGGCCCGCGGACGTGTATTTCTGGTGAAACGGGAAGCGAGGAATCTACTGATAAGGTGGGCAAGGCACGGCAAGGATATTAAATTTGTCCATGATGCTCTTACACATTACACACTCATGCACATATTTACATATGTATGAAGTGTTTACGAATTACTGGAATTACGATTACGAAGCGTGAATAATTTTTGATGGCCATCAGCCATCAGTCATCATCCATCCATCACTTGCTATCAGTTTCATGTTCCACGGCTTCACAAACTGCAAATCGGTAAATTCCTTCAATTCCGCAGGACTGATTGCAGATTGCGCCATCGCATCGCATCGGCCATGATCTCTTTTCGTTCCTGGTTGTAAACGATCAATTTCCTTTGAAATTTAAGCGACTAGCGATTGACTAGCGACTACATACTGGTGACCTTATCTCTATTTTCTCTCTGTTTATTGAGTATCAGTGGCAGGAGCAGACGTCAATCGTCAATTGCGACTTCGCCACTGCGACCCATGACATGACCGAAGAGCCACGACCAGTCCAACACGCGCAGGCAGCAGTCAATCACTTTGAAATACTGAGAAAGTGGATAATAATTGCAGTTGGCAATTTGGCAATTCGCAATTGGCAATGCTGCGTCCATGAGAAACTATTTCAAAGATGGCTATGGCTGGGCATGGGCGTCCACATTTTGTCATTTTGTATTTCCAATGAAATCCAAAATCCTGCATGATGCAATACTTTGTACATAATGTGGAGTATTAGTACGAATTAGCAGCTCATGATTAGCCATTTTAGCATGAGACTCGATGGGTATTTAAGCCGAAAAGTTTCAACAGCTTAACACATTCAGTATCTCATCTTTATTGCACCATAATCAAAAACATTATCATAATCATAACGTTGTAAAACTCAAGAATTATCTCATCTCACAACTTTTATAGCCCAAAAGCCCATCGAGTTAAAAAGTCGAAAAGTCGAAAAGTAGCTTGAAATGGCTTTCTCAATTTACCCCAAAATAATAACGCTCTCCTTTTTGGTCGTGGTCGTGGCTCTCCTACAATTTCCGCACGTACGGAGTCAGGCGGACGAGACGATCGTCGAAGATGCACACGGGCCAGACGTTGTGAACCAAGTCTATCGAACCATTTCACGCTCTTCCATTTTTCGAGACGACAAATATTTCCTGCGACGCATCGCGTACGTGGGGACTAAATTCGGTGACACGATGGCGGGCTCATTTCCTCCGGAATACCATGGCGGAATATGGCGGCTCGACGAGGACAAGTATGAAGAGACCAAAGACGTCTCGTTGACGCAGTACCATCAGGAAATAGAAGAACACATTTCACATCCGGTTTCCCCCATCGTGTGGACAGCCACGACATGGCGTGATCTTCGTAAGCCGCTTTACTCTGGTCTGGCGGCCCGGCTTTACCTCGCAAAGCATTTCCCGCAGGATGTCATTTCGCCATTCCTCCCCGAACAAGCGTTCTGGTGGGAAGCGGGATACAACGGCAACCCAGGCTGGGACGCGGCTTATTTTAGCCGCCAGGTCGAAGAGCTCGAGTCTGACCCGACGTGCGACGGCCTCCTCGACCTCGTCATCGTCATGGATGGGTCTGGAAGCATTGGGGCAGCGGACTTTGAACTCGCGAGACGATTCTCCGCGAACCTCGTCCAAACTTTCTCACTCGACTCAACCCGGATTGGATTCGTCCTCTATTCGTCTTCTGTGCAAACAATCTTCGAGCTGGACAACGGAATGACCCCGGAAGAGATGAACACCACCATTTTCGGGATTCGTTACCCTGGCGGGGGCACAGCCACTGGCGATGGAATGGTTCGTGGGATTCAACTCTTCGCAAATGCGCCACCACGCCCTGGAGTCCCTAAACTGATGGCCGTGTTCACGGACGGCGGATCCAACGCAGGCGTCCCAGTCCCCCAAGCTGCTGCTCAAGCGCTTGCTGCGGGCCTGACATCGTTTGGCATCGGAATTGGGTCCGGTATTTTCGAACCCGAACTGCATATCATCGCCAACGGGAACCCCGAGTACGTGTTCCGAGCTACAAACTACGCCGAGCTGGCGGAGTTCTTCAAGCGGTTCAACGAGCAAGTCTGTGACGAGCCCCAGCAGCCTGGATTCGAGGAGCCGGTCGAGGACACGCTGAAGGAGAACGAAAGGCGCTACTTTAAGTTTGATATGCCGCCCGAGGGAGTTGGAGTTCGGCTCGAAAGCAGTGCGGGGGCAGCGAGAGGGTTCTGGTCGTATACGGAGCAGAATCCTTCGTCAGCGTTCCATGATGGCGTGCTCAGCAGGGAGGAGACGTTCATACCACCACCTCCTCCATCTACATCGTCCTCATCCTCATATGCACGGTCCTCTGCTTCTGCATCTGTACAGTCATTCAATCTCTACATCGCCGTGCAAGGAATCGAGCCGGTCAACGACTACGAGCTGGAGGCAGCCCAAGGGACATGTGACATGATTCGAAACCCTTCGCAGTGCTTCGAGTCGCCTTTAAATTGCTCCTTTTGCTTCGACGACTGCTTTCAGGCCGGACAGCCGCGCTGTGGCAGTAAAGAAAGCTTGGTCAAAGCCGGATGTGGAATGCTGGGCGAAGAAAACCCGTGCGGCAAGACGGGCGGAACCGAACATGGCATTGGCGTTTCTGTCAACAGATTGGCTAGCTTGGGCACAGGAACGAAGGATTGTGACCCTTTGTCCGCGTCGTCAATCCTCCTCTGTCCAGGTCCAGCTGCTCGGCTTAATCTGACCCTCACCTTCGACCAGGAGCCCCACCCCCTCGACTTGTACTACCTCATGGACTTCTCCGGCTCGATGCGTGACGATCAGCTGAGCGTCATCCGGCTGAGTGGACAATTACTCGACACTCTGGCTAATCTGACCGGCGATTTCGCGATCGGGTTTGGGTCCTTCGTCGATAAACCCGTTCGACCATTCGGAGATCCGCTTGACGAGTAAGTTATCACATTTTGAACGCTCAAGCCTTGCCTTACACTTTGCGTGCTGATTTTAGTTACAGTTTCCGGAACAATTTGCCCCTCACGAAGAACACGGGCGAATTTGTGGACAAGATCACGGAAGCGGTCGTGAAGGACGGTCGAGATCTGCCAGAAGGCCAAGGAGATGCTTTGGCACAAATTGCAAGCTGTGGGTCAGAAGTTGGATGGCGGAACAATACAAGACGCGTCGTAGTTCTTGCAACCGACGCGCCTGCCCACGTCGCTGGAGACGGAGTCGCAGGAGGAATTCAAAGCCCTTACGTCGAAGGCTGCTTCCTGGACCGAAGTGGCTACTACATGCACGATGCGAACCGCGACTATCCATCTCTGGCTCACGTCGGGGCCGCACTAGAGGCAGAACGAATTATGACCATCTTTGCCGCGACCGAGGACGTCATCCCTTTCTATGAGCAGCTGTCATCCCAGATTCATGGCTCGTCATTCGGTGTTCTTCGTAATGACTCCTCAAATATCGTCCAGCTCCTTGAGGAAGAGTACACGAAACTCGAGTCGGTCTTCGAGCTCGAGAAAAGGGTCGTCCATGGTTTGGACGCGGTACAGCTCCGATATTTCTCAAACTGTGGCGTGGCCGGTGGCCCTGAACTGGAAACGAGCAAATGTGAAGGTTTGCTCGTCGGCGGTGGAACGGGGCGTCAAATTTCATTCACGACCCAAATTGAGCTGCCAGCCTGCCCAAGACCGACGTCAAGCGGCGGCGGGGCAGGGCCAGGCGAATCTGGGCTCACGGTTCGGTTCAGCCGTGTTGGGGTGCCGGAATATGTTCAGGTGGGGCTCAGATTTGTATGTGCCGTCGATTGGGACTAGAAAGTCACTTTCAGTTGTTATGTGTCAATTTATTAGCAGGTCTTTACAGATGAGTTTATTAGTGACAGGAAATAAAGGCGATTTGAAGCATCAAATTAATTATTTATTATGATTTATGGACAACAAGACGAAAGTTATGCATTAAATACACTAGTAGACTAATTAACGGCGAATCCAGCCTCCTCGTCGAGGACCTCCCACGGTGGCTGCCTGCTTCTGAAGCAGCTGAGGTGAAGACGTGGGCGTGGTCGTGGCATCACTGACCGGATTAGCATCCTCTTTGCCTTCTTGTGGCTGTCGCTGAATTCGTTGTGATTGTGACGGTGTGGATGACCGCGCCGACGACAGCTCCTTAATTTTACCCCAGACGTACAACGGATGATTTGGACTCCTCTCATTTTCATTCCACTCCCCCTGGCTCCGTTTCATGTACCTCGTGAATATTAGCACCGCACAGAGATGAGCTTCCCACTGGAAATTGACCTCCAGCCTCTCGCCGCAATAGACCTCAAAATCAGACAGGACTTCGACCATCTTGTTCTGCAGGGCTCGGATCATGCCAAACAGGTAGACCTGCGATCCCCATTCCGTGCTAATAATCGCTGGCAGGTCTTCCATCTTGGCGTGCAGCCAATCATTTTGCATCCAGCTGAGCCTGTATGATTTGGCTTGGCTGAGGGCGCTCGAGTCGATTCGTGTGGTCCGGTTGTAGTTGGCCAGATCAAATGCAGGGAGCGATTCCAAGTCGGGGAACCTGGACGGCGGTTGTTCGTGCCAATCTTCGGCACTGACGCGCTGGATGAAGCCAGGCGGCATGGTCGCGTATTCTTGGAGCACTTCTTCCTGAATGAGTCTCCAGGCGGGGATGACCGTGACTTTATTAGACACAAAGACTGCTTGTTCCCTTTCAGTCAGGTCTTGCGGCCGTGCTTCGTCGTTGACGGTGACTTCCTTTGCACTCGGCAGCATTTCAAGGACACAGCGATACCGAAGCTGGGTCGCAAACACCTTTTGCTGGATTCTTCCCCAAATCGTGTCACGGACATCGGTCTGGTACGTCGCGATCGCGTCGAGCAGCTCAATTCTCTTCTTGGGGCTTAGCAGGCCGTTGTTCTTTATTTCAGCGATCAGGCTCTCACGAGCCGTGTAAGCGGCTAGACAATCGGAGCATGACTCCGAGTCAGCGCCCGGGTTAGAGCCGCCATCTTCATCTCGCCTTCGTCTTCCATTTCCAGTTGCATTTGCATCGCACGTATTGATCGTCTTCCACAAAGCCGAGCCTTGCTTCTCCATCTCGTCCTTCATGCCCACCGCCTTTTCGACACAGACGTCGCGTGAAGGCAGCTCGTCCGGCCCGCTTGGGTAAGGGATCAAGGGCGGCTCGCTGTTGTAGTACAGCTCGTCCAGTTTCTCATCGATCGCTTCGTCGACCGCGCCTTCGTGGACGCGGAAAGCGAGGTCGATGAGTCTCTTGACATGGGACACCATTCTGAGCACCCCCGAATCATTTTGAAGGGCACGAAGATCCTTGCAGAGAAGCGGGCTCACGTTTCGAGGCACGTTACCGATTATGCGTTGGGTCGACGTTGCCAGTCTCTCGCTTCCGAGCTTCTTGACCTCTGCCTGGAATGCGGTCTTAAATTCGTACCAATGCCCGACGGTGATTCGGTCTTCAGTCGACTGGCTGGCGATGTCCAGGATTTTATTAAACAGCCCCACGCCCATGCCCATGCCCATGCCTCCAGCGGCAGTGTTGACCACGTGGACGATTTCGTCATGCATGACGCGCTGAACGACGGTGTTGAGGACGTCGGTCATTCCCGTCTTGACTCCAAGCAGAAGTTCGTTCTCTTTGGCGGCGACGAATTGGGACAGGGCATCGATGCTTTCTTTGAATTGGACCAGGAATGGCGGGTCGGCACCTTGACCCTGGCCTTGGCCTCCAGAAACCGAATCTTCATGTGGTTCGTGCACGAAGAGGAGGTCCAGTTCATGCGGTCGCATTTCCTTGTCCATCGTGGTCAACGTTGTGAGCGCGACTTCCAGAATGGGCGCCAGTTCGTCGAGCCCACGTCCTTTTCTCGCGTCGACGACGTGCACGAGTGTCAAATGGCTGACCCCCAGAAGGAATGTGGCCAGTTCGCGCTCGTAAACGTTGGCAGCATCGTCGAGATAGCTTTCCGCGCTTCCAAGCCCCTCCGAGTCGATTACGAGCAGCACGTCCAGCTTCAGATGAGCGGAGAGGGCAGGACTCAGCTTATGAATTCGCATGACGAGCCCCGACGTGGCGCCAGCGAGCCCCACGGGGAAAGCTCCGCACGAGTTTCCAAAGACGGAGTTGAGCAGGCTTGATTTCCCAGACGAACGAAGCCCGAGCACGGAAATAACAAAGACTCGTGTGTCCGGAGACAGAAAACTGGACGCCGAGCCCGACGTCTGGAAAATGTGGTCGATTGCCTTGGTCCGGAATGATTTGTGAAGGTCGGGATTTTCTGCTCCATCGTCACCATCCTCCATCTGAATCGCCCAGCCCAGTTTCGCGAGCTGGACGTACGTGTCGAAGTAATGGCCCTCAATCTGTGGAATGTGTCCAACGTGCGCTGGAATTATGTAGTCGAGCTGCTTCCAAAATTGGGCCAAGTCGAGACTCATCGAGTCGCGTGCGTGGCGAACCCCTTTGATCTGCTCTTGGATTCTGAACACGTAATCTTCTTCCAGACCAATTTTGGAATCCGTCGAAGTCGCTTCTTTGATGTACGCCAGAAGCCCAGTCTCGAGCTTGACGATTCGGTCCACGTAGCGTTGCCGAAGAATTTGGCTCATTTGGTCGAGCTGGGTCTGCAGATGCGTCAACGCATGGAATCGAGTCGACAAAGGCAGATTTAGGACCGCGATGAAGAGCGTGAGCGCCCGTGACAATACTGGATACTCGGCCAAAAGGCTCGTGACCGCGGTTTTGTACTCCGCTTCGTCCTTACAAGCCCGAAGCGTCGTCTGGACCGTCTGGAAAAGTTGTCGCACCGTAGAAGCTGTGTTGTCTTGAATAAATTCGAGGAGTGCGGTCGACGCCGGTGTTTTGATGGACACGAATTCGATGGAAGGGTCCAGGCCGCCAGATTGGTTATCGGTCAGCTTTCCGGGGCATTTGAGCGCTTCCTTGAACACGTTGTACAGCTTGGCGGGGGTTGAAGGGTCGTACAGCTTTGACGTGAAGATGATGTTTTGTGCGTCCGAAACGTGTTCCAGGATCGTTTCGTCCGGATCCACAATCATGTGCAGGATATGGCCCTTATTTCCGATTAGCGCGTTCAAGTCCTTCTTTTTAGCCTTGAGTTCTGTCCAGTCTCCCGCACGCCAAAACACGATGAACGAAGAGCTGTAGCGATCGAGGAGCTTGAGCGTGTTTCCCAGTTCTAGTGCGTCGCCGTGCAAGTTTGCGAGGTAAACGTCGGACTGCGACTCCAGCGAAGAGCCAAATGCGTCCCAAAATGCTCCATGACTCGTGAAGCGAGACAGCTGCGTGAATTCAACCAGACCGGCGCGTTGCACAGGCGGTCCGTACTCACAGCCCGACTCGAGACGGCATGAGAAAAAGTTTTCGTCGCTCACAAAATGTTGGTTGAGGAAGGACGACTTGCCAATGCGCCCTGAAGTCGATGGGCTCCCGTTGCCCACACGAATGGCTGTGATGAACTTGGAGTTGTCTTCGAGGAGCGGGCGCCAGCCCATCGACGGCGTTACGTGCCCATCACGTTTGCTAGCGGACGGAATGTAAATTTGTCTCAATAATGGAAGCAGTGACTTGGCTCCCGCAGCCGTGCTGATTGATGGAACGACGATTGGAAGCGCGATGCGAGTTCCGAGCTGGGCGAGCAGCGTTCGGCAAAAGTGGAGTGTGAGGAGCGGGTCGGACAAATTCGCACAGGTCGCGCTAAGCAGATCGCCGCGTGAGAGCAGAAACTTCCTCACTTCGTCGTACTCCTCTTCGTCCGAGTCGAGGTTCTCAATGTAGCCTGGACGTGGACCGGATTGACGTTCGGTCCAATGCAAATAGTTCAGGAAGGAAGCGACCCTGGAAGTCTCGGCCAGATCAGACGAGTCATTCATTTTCAGGAAGGCGGAGAGCAAATATGGGACGATCTTCTTGAGAGTGGCCGGCAGTTGGGTCTCATTTTGGATGAAGGGACGCGGAGGCAGGGTAGAAAGTATGTTCCACTCCTTATGGGTCGTGGGGGCTACCTTTCCGTCCGAAGGAGCGAGATGCATCCAAGAACCGTTCACGACTATTGGTCTTTGTTCGCCTTCCTTTAAAATAAAAACATACAAGAATTTAGCATATTTGATATTTATGCCCCAAAATGGCTTCATATTACCTCTTCCGGCAGCTCAATAATCCATTCCTCGAGGCTACGGCTCCGCCCCCCAATTTTCGACATCGACAATGAGTTCATGTCCGATGGAGATCCCAAACCCAAAGCTTTTTCGGTTGCCTCTCGATTCCTTTGATCTGTAATACCCATCAAAGTCTCCAGCGCCACAGCCACGCTTCTTACGGACCATGGTTCTTCAAAATACATTTCTTCTTCATTCCAGAAGTACAAAACTTTGTACTCATCCCTCAGCTTCTGGCGAAGTTCCCCATTTTCCTCCATCACGTCCCGAAACACGGCCATGAATCCAAGCGGAAGCGTGCGTCGAGTGACGATCGCCTGGAAGACTTGGACGACCGACTCGAGATCCGTCCATTCCTTGTTCCACGGATAATCTTGAAGGACCATCCCGTATAAAAGGGGCTTGAGCTTTTCGGCGATTTCGTGCGGGAGCCAGCGTGGAATTTCCAACATCGTCGCTCCAGTCGCGTCGTCCACGCTTGTGCAGACACGGAATTTGATGGCTTCCAGCAGGCTGAGGTTGTTTGTCCCCTGACTGATCCAGTGCACAAATTTGGGGTTGAGCCACACGTCTTTCTTCATCGCCTCACGTTTCTTGGTAGCTTCGCCCTTCCACCATTCGTGCATCCCTTCGATGGCGTTCTTCATGCTCTCCACGTTGGTGACCGAAGCCAGATTGTAAAACTGAAGCTGAAGCTTGAACATGTCTGGGCCATACGTCGTTTTGACCAGCAGGGAAAGGACACGGTAAAAATTCTGATCCGCCACCGCGTCGCTGAGCCGCTCCGGCACACCCGGGAAGTCTTCTTCGGTGATGAGAGGCTGAGGCTGTCCTTCAAGAAGCCGTTTCACGTAGCTTCTCGCGATCAGCTGGAACAGTGGCTTGATCGTATTCGCGTCGGCTTCCAAATTG
>JAQIUU010000182.1:0-12964 GCA_034694545.1 Mesaphorura macrochaeta
GTAAAACAATCTGGAAAGGTATCACAAACACAAACGATAAAAGTAGTTTGCTTTTATTCTCACTTAATCAAGAGATAACGAGTAACGAATTCATCGCCGATTTTGCAATTGAAAGATGAACTTTTGTAGTTTCTATTTCCGTATATAATTAATTTGTTGCTTTGTATAAAATAAAACAAAATAAAATTGATCGTAGAATTCTGTAAGCTTCCTTAACTTATCATTAGTACTAAAATTATCTTAAGGCTAACTGCTTGTATAGAAAATGACTCCTCGCTGTATCCTTCTCCTGCTCAAATAAAAATAGCAAATCCCTGAGATTGACTCTTTTCATTCGCGGCTTCAGAGGAATCTGAAATATGTAAAGAGGGCACATTATGCATTTGTGGATTTTGGGAACAAAAATTACTAACATAAAAAGTATTTAACTCACTTGAGGCCTACTGAGAGTACTTGAAGCACCAAAACTTGTACTTGGAGTCTAAACAAGAAATGTGAAACACGGCATAAGTTAATAGTTGATACCCATCCACTAAACTATAGAGTTCAGAATATCGCTCCATTACCTGAAAAGGTGCGGTTGGAATTCCTGAAGTTACATTGTCTAATTTCGGTTTCTTTCTTGGACCAATAGCTTGTAAGGCGGTTAGGTTAGCTTCCTTTTGTCGCAATTCCTCCATTGCAACTCTTTGCATCTGTCAACAAGAAATATTAAATAAGAATACCAACAGGCAGAAAGAAATCGAAATTCAGACTTACTTCTTTGGCTTTAGCTTTCAATTTGGCTTGCTCAGGATCTTCAGATTTCGACCGGCTTTTAGCAGCTTTGATTAGCATTTCTTGCTCGTCGTGCCTTTTCCTTTCCAGTTTTTCCAAATCTTCCAAGAACCTTAGCTGTCCCTTTACATCCTGCGTCACTTCATACTTGTCCTCCATCTACACCAATTAGAAATTAGCCAATTAAGGAGATTGTTAACCAGGATCAATCATAATCGTAGGACTCGAATGAAATATTTTACCTTCATAACGTCCATTCTGTGTTCCGCGATGACTGAGAGCTTAGAAATTATAGATTTAACTCGCTCTTCTGTCGCATGAGAGATCATAGCCACAACATCAGAGGAAGGCTCCTCAAGTCCGTATTCCGCAGCTATAAATTAGAGTAAATATCCGTTCCATTTCAATAAGAAAAAAATGGTCAGCATTACACCATAATTGGAAATAATAGGAAAGCGAACCTTTCGCTTTAATCTTTGCAAGTAGAGGCACGGTTTGAAAGAAAATTTCATCTCGACACGATCGAATTTGAGTACCAATCATTTCGGTTGAACCCAAGATCTTTTGTGATTCTTCTGCCAAGTTAACCCCGCCCATGGCCGCGACATCGTTAATATCATCATCCCCGCTGTATAAAAAAATTGACGAAAAATTTAACTAAGCATTCCAACTATCCAGCTACTTTCTTGTTCCCGCATAGCCAATGAGTGCACTCACCCATACGCAGTAGAGGAAGAGAACCCTTTCTTATCACCTTTGTCTTTGCCTCCTTTTCCTGTGGACGGACCGCTTCCTTTTCCCGAAGCGGGTGTACTAGTCGACGAGCTAGATGCCGCAGCTTTAGCAGCCTTTGCCGCTTTACTTGGCTATTGTACAAACAATGCACCAGAGTAGAACACGTTGTTGCTTATTAACAAAACTGTATGAAAAATATTCTTACTGTTGGCATTTTCTGCTGTTGCGTCGTCGCCGCTTTCGTCGTTGACGGTGGCCCAGACATTGAAGTAGCGGCAGGCGGAATCGGAATTATAGGAGGAGTTGAACTCATCGGCGCTACAATTCTGACAGGAGGAGTAGGAAGCGAAGGTCGAGTTGGAACCTGCTGTACTAAGGCAGAAACTGGGGTGGATGGCAGAGGTATCGTTGGTGGAACAGGCGCGAGTGGAGGCCTTATTCCTTCGATCACCAACTCTTTCGTGGTCAGAGAATGCCGTAACGGTGGTAAGCTTTTCTGTAAATAAAAATTTCAACATGAATCATCATCATCGAATTCACGACAATTTCATACTGTTTGTGTTTGGTCAAACTTACTTTCAGAAATCCGACAAGGCACGGTTGAGGTTGAGAATTTACTTCCTTTTGGAGTCGTTCCGAAAAGTCCTCTGCAGATACTTTGCCATCAATTAAACCCTGGATCAATACCTTCACGTTTCTTGCAACGGTTTGGTTTTGTTTTGCCGACAGCTCCAGAAGAAATGTTAAGAAATTTTTGCACTTTGTTTTCGCCGTGTCTGGTGTCATCTGTGTTAGTCAAATACCCAATCAGTAAACAGTTCTTAATAGTTAAGCACTCAAGGAATGTAGTAATTACATAATTCTAGAAATTTTGGAATTAAAGCAGTAAAAATGGCGACGAATAAACTTTTAACCCCCCAAACATTAACTATAAAGGCACATGATGGGTTTATAAAAAATACAAAACGTTGAGATTGCGTTACACACTTTTACTAGCAGCCGTTCGAGGTTTTAGGGTTCGGTAATTGGTTTAAAAAGGAGTAAAATTTTTAAGTTGTCATTTCATTATAGTGAATCTGGACTACCTGACTAACTGTAGTGGCAGTAGCAGCACTATTTACAGACGAGGCATTGGCATTGGAGTAAGGAACTTGGCTTGGCAAGGCTTGCGGATGAGACTGTGATGGAGGAGGATGCATCGACGGCTGCATTGACATTGAAGAAGCGGTCATCCCCACACCACTCTGCTGCTTTTAGATAATTATGATCCCATACAAAAAACAACAACAAAGAACAAATAAAATAAAATAAATTAAAAGAATGCCAGACAAAATGAGTTAGGGTTTGAAGCATGCTGAACACTTCTTAATGTTTTTGAAACTTTAATCACAACTTGACAATTCAAAAACTTAAAAATTCATTTCATTCCAGAATGAAGGGAATAAATTAATTATTAGACAATATCAATCGATCAGGACCGAGCAGCAGAATTCTACGATTACGATTGTACGAATTATTGAGAAATTAACCCATTCGCTTAAATTCATTGCAAAGGTTCAAGCATGACTCCAAATTTTGTAAATTGAATATCAATTATCTCTAACACACTGACTTGCAACATCACAGATAAGACAAGACAAGATTAACGCGTGCGACGTGCACTAAAAAGACACCACGTGCGGCACAGATCACAACAAGACAACACCACCAAAGACAAGACAAGGCAGGCAAAGACGATGGAATTAAGGCATCAAGGCATGCGACATCGACAAGCAAACATCAAGCCGAAGACAAGTGTGAGCTGAAGCTGAAATTGAAGTTGAATTCGTGATTTCGGTTTATCATGGGATGGAATTGGGAGGAAAAGGATTTGGAGATGTTTGAAGTTGAAGTTATGTTGAATTATAAGTCAAGTCAGTAGTCAAGCAGTCCAGATGTAGAAAAAAATCGCAACACGACAAGGCGAGAACAGAAAAAGGATGGATGGAAGGCAAACGCTATTCGCATATAAGTTCCCGAACCACTACACTGCAATTATGCAAACTCTATTATTTTTAGCAATCTCCGAGATGCGTTGGTCAAAAAGTCAACGACAAGCAATCTAGCAATCCCGCAAATCAAATCAAATCAACTCTATCGTTTATATTAATTTTTGGAATATTGGGGCAAATAAAGTGAGAAGTGATACGCTACGCATGGCGCATTCAGCTAAATACTTAGAACCCCGGCAGCATACAACCTCAAGAACATAACAAGGCAACGATCTACGAAATGATAATCGCAATCCTAACTAAAAGTAATAAACCCATCATTGCGTCCAAGACTAAATTAAAATAGTTAATGCCATTTTTACAAGAAAAGACTACGAGGCTAGACTCTCGAGGCTTCACTCTGCTTCATGTCTGAGCGCTGCCAGAAAAGAGAGTGAGTCCGAAAAAGAAATCGCAAAACAAAAACTTGTAAAGAGGAAAACTTGTGGGTTGACTTACGGAATTGCTGGCTGCATTTGGGACTGCCGGTACGGATTGCAGTCTATAAGAAGTTGTACTTGTGGCGAGGGCAGGACTGGGAGTGGAAGTATTATTGATACTAGACGAACTAGACGAAATGACCACTCCTGGCGTTCTAAGAGAGCTACTACTAATTGCGGTAGCTATTCGAGGAGTCAGAGGAGAACTAGGAATAGTCGGAGCAGAAACCGTACGAACAATACCACTGGGAGTCGCTGACATCATTGTAGGTTGCGGTATGCTAGGAGAGTTTGATATCGATATCGATGGAGAGGAGGGAGTTTGTTGTTGCTGATGATGAATGTTAGCCAGTTGTGCAAGGGCGGAAGTGACAACACTAGAGGGGGAAGGAGTTGAGGAAGGAGAGGATGAAATGGAACTTAAGGGTGAGGGAGTGCCAGAGGCATTGGTGGGTGACGGTGCTGGCATTCCAACTCTCAGGAGCTGATATTCACCTGATTGCGTTCTAACCAATAAATGTTGTCCCTGAGCCCCTGGCGGAAGCCCCGAGAAAGCTTGCAGAGTGACTGGCTGCACAACACATACAAAGCACATCCATTAGTCTCCGAAAATAGTCAAATTACGTACCGTATTTGGTCGGCTCATTGAATCAAAATAAGTATTTTCATTCCAACCATAATTCATCAAATGACCTCGCTGTTCACTCTGTGCTGCATACTCTTGAGAAGGAGTAGGAGGGCGTGCGGTTGAGTTGGGGTAAGGAAAATGGCTGAAATTAGGATTAGAAGCTCCATCTCCTCCAGGATAAGAAGTTCGATACATAGGATCAAATCTTACACGCTCAGAATTCATACCCTGTGTCCTATAACCTGGGCTATTCATGGTCATCATTGCACTTGCATTAGGATTCCTATCACTAACTGAAAACGAACTACGAGTTACTGCAAAACTTGTACGAATATAACCTTGACCTTGACTTGGCTGTGGTGGTCTAACATTACGAAGATACTGACCTTGAGCTTGAGCATACATTTGTTGATGAGCACTGGGACGGATTCCTATCATTTGACCCTGACTAGCATTGAATATTGAACTATTTCTAATATTAGGATCAACTGCACCGTGAATATTTGGATTTCCACTCGATCGAACTGGCATATCACGACCTTGAGGGGGAATCATGAATCTGGTGGTTGGATCTAGTGAGGTGCGAAGTAGATCGTTTGCGGCGTAAGGCGAACGGGAGGCACCGGCTTGTTGTTGTTGTTGAAATGGAGGTCTCGGAGAAAAATACTGGGCTTGAGCACCGGGAGGCGAAACGTCAGCAACTTGTCCTCGTGACTGATAGTGAATTGGAAACCGGGCTCCTTCTCTTGAGTTTATGTTTGGTGATAAGCCACGAAGCGGTTCTTGAGCACAAGAAGGCCTGAATGGTGCACCAAAATTATTGAACTGATTAACTGGTTGCATTTGAGATCGAACAGGACCCATTTCACCTCCAACACGATACTGTTGTTGCACTGAGTATGGCGCTGGCGCTGCTTCGCGTCCACGATTCATCATCCCAGGGTTTCCCAGTGGTTGCGAAAATTCTGGGCGAAGAATTCTATTTTGGCCTGTTTGAGGATATCGCTGGCTGCTATACGATGACATATTTTGCTGCTGCTGCTGAGCTACATGGTAAAGCGAGGCACGAATATCGTTCGGTGGTCTCGACACAATTGGTGAAGTGGGAGAACTCATGGGCTGCACCCTTTCTGGGGATGGCAAAGGCGAATTCGGTATTCGAGGTGCTCCCATGGAATGTGGATGTGTCTGATTGTACTGCATGTATTGCGAATATAGATGAGAATCCATTGTGAACCGACTGCCCTGCTGCGCAGCGTGAGGGGAAACTGGACTTCTTTGTTGAAGATGTTGAGCTTCAATACTTTGCTGATTATACTGTTGATTGCGCTGCGCCCCGGTTGGCGAGGGTAGCTGATGATGCGTAGGATTTGTTATCGTTGGGCGCTGGTCAGGACCAAGGGACCTCGAGTGGTATTGGTGGGACTGTGCATGTTGATACTGATACTGCGAGTAAGGCGTTGTTGTTGTTGACGTTGGCGAATGAATAAAACTAGTCTGTGCTCGAGGCCCACCAACAATAACTGACCCTGGTGAAAGTGATCCTTTTCCACTTTGACTCGGGAAAGTTGGACTGGATAGATACTGTTGATGCAATAGATTCGGACTAGCCTGATGGCCGTGGCCGTGGTCCCTGGATTTTTCTGGCTCGACGTTAATAGTAACTGGATTCTGAATTGCCGTTATACTTCTTGGACTAGAAAGGTCACTTCGCATTGGCTCTGGAGCGGTGTACAAGTCTCCGCTTGGCTTCTTTTCTCGACTTCCGGAGCCAGCTTCACCTGAAGATTTGTCTTTATTTTCATCGATGGAATTGTCGTGAGCACTCAGAGCGTGCACCTGAGCTGAATCAGTCTCAAAATTAGCACTTGTATTATCACTTGCACCTGAGGCACGAATGTTCAACTCGTCGATGACAGTTGATGGGAATACCATAATATCTGAATGTTGATCAAAGTTTGTACTATCAATTTCTTCCGAAAGGGATTTGACTACTTGAACACTGGCCTTCGTTCCATTTTCATGGTCTACATCACTCCTATCTATGTCTACTTGATTAGAATTACTAAATGAATTATCTAACTCTATCTGAACTGATTCTGAGTCGCGAGGATCGCCTGAAAGGTTCTGAGAAGAAGTGGTATTTGGATTAGGGTTTTTAAAGGATTCAAGATGTATTTCAGCACACTCCTTTTCAATCTCGTCAGCGTCACTTTCATGACGAAAATTGCTCTCATCATTTGCACCATCATCAACTGATTCACGATTTGGGTCATTTTCAGGAATATTAGCACGAGGTTTGAGGAACTCTGAGAAATCTGTGTCTGACTTTAATGAAGAGTCAACCTACACAGATGCATACACGATTACGATTACTCCTTGATAAAAAGGTAATTAATAGTGCAGGAAGCCAGTCATAAATTGGGTCTTTGTATCCCAAGGCATCCGATGTGTCTCACTCATCATAAACATTATTCCAAAGATGATGGACAAGAAAATGAAGAGACTCGCGAATGTTATCAACACTTTAAGTGAATGAGGACCAAAGCGAACATTATTCTGATTTTCGAGAAGAACCCCCGTTAACGCACACAAAACACGACTTTCCTACACTTGCGAATCAAAACTTTACTTGGTCCTCCAAACGCTTCAACCTTCGGGCAATTTGAAATTGCAACAATTCTGCATTCCGCTTGCCGATCTATTACCTAAAGGAGCATGAAGGTGCGCACGACGCGCCTGACATAACCTCCCAATGATTAGAATATCACAGTATATTATTTTATATGAAGGGAGCATTTCTCTATTCGACTCGAGCCTTGCAATTAAGTGTAAGCGACACTCTATTTGGAAACTGAACCCTCCTATACACCTTACAATCATTGGGAGGAGATGCACTGAGCAGTTAATAAATGTGAACGACACGAGTGGGAGTGACAGTGAGATCATAAGATTACTGTTAGCGGATTGTGGATAAAATGAGTCAAATTTTTTTAAAGAAATATTGTGTGACTTACACTGCCAGGCACGCCAGGTCTAGCACCAACGACTTGAGGGCTCAACATCATCCTCGGAACCACACTTTTATGGGCAATTACAGGAGTTCCCGGTGGTGTGGAAGGTAGATGCGTAGCAGTATTTCCGCCAGCTCCAGCAGTATTGACTAATGGTGATCTGTTAAGTAGTTGCAGGCCAGTCGGCGTCTGTATGTAGGTTGGTGCCTGTTGACTAGCAGCATTTGGAGTACTTGCACCACCACCAATAGTAATGCCGCCAGACGTTCCCACAAAATTGCCTGAAGGAGCAGTACCAATCGTTATGTTGCCACTGGGGGCTGGTTTAAAATTAAGTGGTATGGTTGGAGCCATGTTTGGAGTTGTGCTGCTATTATTAACTGTAGTATTATTCAGATGTTGTTGTTGCACGACAGATGTTCCTCCTGTTAACGCAGGGTTATTACTGCCAACACTAGGAATATTACTATTACTCAATGAATTGTTATTATTGTTACTGGATCCACTGGCAAGCATCACTCCACCAGGCAAACCCTTATTAAAGAGCACAGGTTGATTCAAAGTTCCACTACTACTATTGTTGATTGTTCCATTCATTATTATCGGGGCTGAAGACGGTAAGTCGTTTGTCGCAGCTGTGTGTACGGTAGTACTCCTACAAGTTCATAAAAATTGGTTAATTTAAATAAACCTCATGACCAGCTGACCAGCAGTATTTTTTAAACTGTGCCTAATATTAACTTACGCCACGTTGGAGGTTGGCACAGCGGATGGGCTATTATTCACCATGTCTAAGTTCTCAGTCTTAATTGCGCTAACAGAATCACTCAACGAATTGTTCATAAGTCCAGCTTTTCCGGATTCATTAATGTGCAGCATGGATGAAGTCACTGATTGATTTGGGCTTGATAGTGATGGTGAGGTAGATGAAGGTGGTTCTCCATTTACAACAGATGAAGTGGTTGAATTATTTGATTTACTAACTGTCATAATGTCACCACCTCCACCAGCACTGTTGGTACTATCAATTATCTGAGAATCATTCGTCGTACTCACTGTTGTCAATTCCACTGTTCTACTGCTCTTCGCGGCGTCACTTTTGTCCTCTTCACTCTTAACCTGAGTCAGCTCATTTAAATTACTCTTAATTACATGGTTGATTTGTTGGTCGATTTTGCTCTTAATGGGTCCATTCACTACATGATGGGGTGTCGATGAATCTGGGGAAGCCACGTGCTGTGCTGATCCTGATGATGGGGAAGTTACGGAGGTCGGCTTATTGTAAGGTACTATTTCAGGGGCCTTAGATTTGACCGCTAACACAGGAGGTGCAAACGAAGGAGTTTCCTTTGGAGTGTTTGGAGGCTTGATTGACGTAGCCGATGGTGGTACTTCTCCCGCTCCCGCTCCTGTTAATGTTAAATGTAAAAGCATAATCCATGTAAATCCTTCGTTCGAGTTCATTTCGACTGTTATAGTGTGCCACTTACCAGCACTGGTGCTGGATTCAGCTTCCACCTTAATCGTTTGTGGTCTATTCCCTCCCGGGCTTGTTGGAGGTGCACCAGGGGACGAGGAGGTTGGATCCTGAGTTTCTCTCCGTTCGTTGTGAGCATCAGCATCAGACGGCGGTGACGAGGACGTGGATGGTGTGGGGCAATTAGTTGTACTGTTAAAATTAATAAAATCCTCGTTACTTTCACGTACAAATTCCAGCTTTATAGCTTGTGATACTCAAGTTACTAAATACAACTTTAATTTTTGAGCTTGGTATTGGTAGGTATAATTGCGCTCATCGAGGTTGCTTAATAACCTGCTAGATCGCAACTACTAAGGTCTAAGCTATCGTTTCACCTTTTCGTCTGCATCTGTACTGAGGACGAGTGTACGGATACGAGCTTCTTCCAACTCCAAACTAGTTGTATTATTGTGTAGATTATGATTATGATTATAACTCCTATTATAAGTACGGCTATCTTGATGATTATTACGGGCTGCTGAAGCCATTTTGCCCAAAAGTACAAAAAGACTCGCTGTCGCTGCTCCTCACTGTACACTGCCTTGCTTCGACTGACTACTGCTCTCCAACTCCATATCTACGCTCCTACTCCTAAAGCCGTAGGAGCCACTGCAGCCTACGTGGTGTGTACAACTGAAAAAAAGCCTTGCACTGCTTAACTGCTTCGACGGATCCGCGGCCACTCCACGCACGCGATATACCTCTCGTATCGTATCTCTTTCTACGTTGTACATTTTGCAGTATTCAGGATTCTTACCGTAGGACTACGCAGAAGGCTGAAGAACCAGCGGCCCCCTCGTCGGCGCGGCCGTGGCGGGCTCCGGCTCCTTCAGATGTGTACATCAATAATATGGCAGGCTCGATTGAGGTACCTCACTTTCTGTCGATGTCGCTGCGGCTGCAGCCAACGTGATAGTTAGCGTGTTCTGGTTCTGGTGGGGTGGGTGGGTTTGGGGTGAACTTATTTAATACACCAGCAGAGAATCGGCACAAGCAGAATTATAGAGAACCCAAGAGCCAAGACCTCGATAAAAACTAAATACAATACAAGAGGCACAAAGTTGCAGGAGCAGCAAAATATTTAGTAGTAGAATTGTATTATTGTAGCGTGGAGAGCAGAGATGAGTTAACGCGGTTATAGTATTTTGCTTTTTACATTGAGTTGCCGATCTCAATTTTTGCCTCGTAATTTCCTGACTCGTCCGCTGCGCTTGTCGTGAATTGAAATTGGATTGTGGATTGTATATTATATTTATATTGTGCTTATTGTACCGCAATGCAATGCAATGGGAAAATGCAAGCGATGTACTTAGAATTAGAATTGGAATTATTGGGCTTCTTATTTACATTTTATACACAGAAAGAGATTCTCACATGGCCACAGTTCATGGATGCGGTCGCGGTCTGTGTGTACATGGCGCTCAAAACTGACTGACGAGACGATGAGAGGAGGACATCGAAATTGCGACTGAAATGCGGCTAAAGGCTAAAGCTTAAAGCTACTAAGCTGCCGAAATAATGATAATAATTATTGTGACGTAATCAGTCGCAGTAGGCCGATGCTAAATGCTAACAACGCAGGAGCACAAGGCTGGAGCTTGATGAATGATGAGTGCAGTTGAGCGGTTTGGAACACATGGCACATGGGTGTCTCATGTCAATTTAGACCGTGCTGATTGTTGGTGCGGTGCGAAGTTGTCGTCGCCGCCGGTGCAGTGTGCAGTCTGCACTTAATTGACTCAACGCTAAATTAGTATGACTTGCCAGCTAATTAGCAATTAACATGCACTTACTCTGCCGCGGCCACAACACACCAGGCACTCAGGATCAAACGGCGGAGGCAGTGCGCTGGGTGCTGGGCGCTGGATTCATTGATGGGTTTTAATTGAAACTCGTTAGCTTTGTGGATCTGTGGTTCCATTGCCTGACACCGGACTGTCTGACCTTAGTCTTCAGTGGGACATTAAGTTGCCGACTGTGGCCTATCGACATGGACATGAGTTGAAACTTGGAACACATCTGAGTGGTCGTGGTCAGTCGAGACAGGTATAAATGAGCCGGCGTTTCACGTTTCTCACAATTTACAAATGCACGGCAATCGTAATGTGCAGTTTGAAGTGGAGCCGGCGCCCTTGCGGCATAATGTGGCTCAGTTCAGTATTTTATTGAATGGCAAAACTGCATTTAAACTTTGAAACATGAGACTTGAAACTAAATGCCTTTCTACTTTCCACGGCCTCGGCCATCAGCTATCATCTATCAGCTTCATGACATCATGACCAAGTCTCATGCTGCCTCGACCCTCTCGTCTACAGTGCACATCCAATGTCCAATATCAGCTAACTCGAACTCTTCACTCCACCGCGTCTTTGATGTCGTGCCATTACACCTCATTTTCGCTGCGGCCGGTGATTGGTGAGAGCACCCCAGATATTAACGATCTGTTTGGTCAATAGGAAGCCACTCCAGTAGTGTCAAATCTCCTCGACCGTCGACTGTCGACCAAGCCAAGCTCGAGTTATTTATGCTACACACTGATGCTGGGAACTGGGAGAAAGTAGCGCCACAAAACTGAAAGTATCAACACCGGCACACGACCTCACAGATTCCGTAATTTTAAAGCAGGAATCATCTTGAGTCGCCGTGTCGTAATAAAATTTTAAAATGGCCAAGGTTCCAAAGTCCAAGAAGAAGCAGAACAAGAAGAAGGAAGAAGAGCGTCGTCGTCTTGAAGAGGAGGAAGAGGAAGAAAACGAGCTTGAGTTTCAGAAAGCGTGCCTTGAAATCAGAGTCAAGGAGTTGGAAACATTGAATCTCGGGTAAGAAACCATTCGGCATAAGCAATAAGGGACAGCAAGAGTCACGACTTGTGGACTTGCACTGTTTCAGTCTCAAACAAAAATGCAATTATTTGGAGACGCAAAACGATGTGTACAAAGTGCAGCTGGAGGAGACCCGTGAAGAAAAGGATGACATGGTCAGCCATTTGACCAGAAAACTGTCGGAGCAGACGACGATTTCGAAGGAACTCGAGGAACGATTGATCGGAATGCAGCGGGTAAAAATGCTTACATGCTTCGTCAACTTGGCGAAGGCACCTTCTTCACATTTGTACATTTGGCAGGCTCGTGCGGACGATTCCAAGGCATTTCAGCAAACAATAAAAGTCAAGGACAGGGAATTCCAGGACATGAAAGAAAAACTGGAGGAAAACATCCAGGCATTGCGTAAGTTGCATCGGAACGCACAAAATGTCCTGTCCGACATGACAGAATTCTTACTTAAGTTCTTTTGTGTCTTTTCAGAATTAAAGTTGGTCTCCATCGATGACTTCCAGGTGAATAAGACGAACACGGAAAAGAAAATCAAAGAGTTGGAGAGCACAATTGAAACGGAGCGTGCGCTCCATGCTTCCAAATACGACGAGCTGGAGCACAAAATGATCTTGTACCGAGCACAAGTGAAGGATGATGCTGTTAAGAAGCTGTATCAGTTTGCAAAGGAGGTCCAGGAGCTGGGGAAAATGAGTTTAAATGCCACAATCAAATCGGCCATTTCGAGCAACCTGAAACTGAACGTTGAAGTAAGGGACTTGAGGTGGTTTTAAATTGTTTAATACAGCCCATAAGTCTCAAATTTAATATCGTGTTAATGTTTTAGCTGGAGAAAGTAAGTGAAAGCAACTTAAGCCTTCGTTCTCAACTAGATTCATTCAAAAAGCAACTTGCTGACAAGCGGATACTGACCGCTGGTCTTGAGCGCGACAAAAAGATTGCTCAACGAAAGTGTGTCCAATACCGTAAAATTTTGGAGCTGTCGCT
>JAQIUU010000183.1:0-12957 GCA_034694545.1 Mesaphorura macrochaeta
AAAACCGTCACGGCGGAAAAGGCAAAAGGTTTTGGATAGCCGGGAATTTATTTCCTGTAGCCATTGCCATTGCGGAATAGTGACTCAGTCCAAGCTCATTCGGTTCATTTCAGTCCAGCAGCTGCCAGCTTGTCCAGCGTGATCATAATCATAACCATGCAGTACAGAATTCGTATCAGTGGCTCCATCTTTCTCATGGCGGTGGCGGCAGTTGCGTTTGTCGACTGTGCCGCAGTACCGCAATATGTCCCTTCAGGGATGCCCGGAAGTACCAATAACGTGCTGGTTGTGCCGGTAGACGTGGAAGTCGCACTGGGACGCGCGCGCGGAGCGACAGAGACAACTCTCACCAACACCAACATCGAGAGTGAGCAAAGTAGTCCCACTCTGACGCCCACGCTTCGCCCTGGCCCAATGTCCCCGACTCCAACACCGGCGCCCACATCGACCACGAGGATGACCCCCTCGAGTACAACAGCTACAAGGCCTACGCCTCCGTCTTGCTCAGCCGACCAGATTCGATGCGCTGACGGCCAATGCATTACCGGGCGTTACAAATGCGACCGAGACCGGGACTGCAGGGACGGGAGTGACGAAGCGGACTGCCCTCCGTCGCCTTGCTCAGCGGGCCAGTTTCAATGCCCTGATGGCCAATGTATTACCTGGGCTTACCGATGCGACGGAGATAAGGACTGCAGCGACGGAAGTGATGAGGTAAACTGTACTACATGTTCCACGATCGGCACCCGCTTTTTCTGCGAGTCTGCAAGGCAGTGTCTTCGTGCGGGGCTGGAATGCGATGGAAATCTGGATTGTACCGACGGAGCCGACGAAGCAAGCTGTTCATCCGTGACAGAAGGAAACGTGACGCTCTACGATGAAGAGTTCTTCAAGGGACCGTCTCGTACGTTTCAGCTGACCGGAAGGGAATGCATGGTTCTTCCGCGCGGGTGGCAGAATAGGGCGGACTCCATCGACACTCATGGAGCCTGTGTGACACTGTTTGCCATTAAGGATTGCAGGATCGGAACACAACTCAAACTGACAGTGGGAAGCCCACTCCCAGTTTGGCCTTATGGTCAGCTGAGATTGATGAGCCGGGGATCCGACTCAAGTTGGGCCAATCAGATTCAAGCTCTGCGACTTTGCTAAAAATTCAACATCAACTCATAGCTCATCATGACGTCATGACCATGCATGCGGCCGAATTAATAATTAATAATTAATCATACTTAATTTCTCAGAATAAATTAGAGTAGTTTGCCATATCAAAAACATTCAGGAGAACTCAGGACGGAGCAAGGTTGATTTAAATTCGCAGAATTAAAACTGGTACTATACTTTCAAGTACGTTTAATTAAGCTCAATTAAATATCGATTGATTCGGCGAAAAAGTTGCTCCAGACATCGACAATGTTTAGCGTTGGTGTATTAAGGGATGAACTTCCAGAATTTGTCTCCAGTTTCACGTAAAATTCAGTTCACAGTTCACTCGAGCAAATAATTTTGCGTCATGTACATCATTCGCCTTTTCATTCGCATCCTTCTTGCGGTGGCAATGACGATGGCGCTGTGTTTGCCATTCGCCTGCTCGGAATCGGATCTGGAATTGGCTCAGGCTCCAGCACCAGGGCTAAATGTTGCCGTTGAGGTGAAGGTCTCATTGGAACGAGCATCGACAGCGACAACTTTGACAAACACGAACACCGAAAGTACAACCCCGACGACGACCCCAGCACCGACCAGACCACCCACGACGACTTTGGCCACAACTACAATGGCGCCGTGCACAAGCGTCCAGTTTCGATGCGCTAGCGGACAATGCATTCCGCTCCGTTACAAATGCGACCGAGATCGCGACTGTAGGGACGGGAGTGACGAGCTGGACTGTCCAACCACGACAATGAGAACGACTACAAGGCCGTCGTGCTCAGTTGACCAGTTTCGATGCGCCAGTGGACATTGTATTACCGGGGAGAACAAATGTGACGGGGATAACAACTGCAGCGACGGAAGTGACGAGCTGGGCTGTACTTCATGCTCCCGCAGCAGGTTATTCTGCGATGGCTGGAGGTGTATTCGACCTGCGAAGGAATGCGATGGAAGCCGGGATTGTGCCGATGGAGGCGACGAAGCTAGTTGTCCTGCGGAAGGTATTTAAACTTTAAATGTTAAGGCTAAGGACTCAGGGACTCATTTTCTGTGAGGGATACTGCTAAAGTTATAACCTATGCCATAATTCATAATAGGCAACGTCACAATCTACGGCGAAGAGTTCTTTAAGGGAGAGTCCGAGTCATTCCAGCTGACAGGAACGGAATGCCAAGTTCTTCCGGAGGAGTGGAAAGAAAAGGTTGAGTCAGTTGACACGCACGGAAGCTGCGTCATGGTCTTTGCATTTTCGGACTGCACATCCGGCGTACCGACAAAGCTCCAGGTCGGTGGGCCTCATCACGAGCAGCTCAAGTTGCTGCAAGAAGGTTGGGATTCTCCCTCAGGCTGGGCACGCCATGTCACCGCGATGAGACTCTGCCAGCCGAAACCCGTCGGAGCGGAAATGGTTGGAACTGTTTACGGTGGTCGAACTTAATTTTGCAATGCAAATCATTTAGTTAATCGCAATTGCAATGGCAGAGGCAAACACTAGAAAATAGTAATAAATTGATTTAAACTACTTCAGCCAGTTCGAACCCATTTGAGCTGAGCTGAGACATTTCTGAGAAATGCACAATAAATAATACAAGACAACACAACACAATAGTGTTCGGTTCTGTTCCATTGTTCCTAGGATCGAATTCATTCTAGAACCTTCGATCTCTGTTATCTCTGTGGCGAATTCCAACTTTAGAGTAAGTCTACAGCGACCAGCGACAAGAAAAAGGTAATCCCGTGATTTCCTCAATGACCATTTTGTCTCGCTTTAATCTGTAGCGTGGCAAATGCTTTAACGCAACTGCAATTAATCTAATCACAAATTCTTTTCTGTTTGCTCCCCAGAAATCGATACAGCTCCGAATTGTCCGAATAATATCCGATATGGCTAAGGATGCTCGAGCAATATGAATTATTACGATACCTCGAGTCTAATTTCACTAATTTACGTACAAAGTGTACAAACTTCAATCAAGTCTGGCTAAAAATTAATTGAATTGATTAAATTTATTAAATTAATCACTTTTTGTCGTTGTAAATTCTTAGGCAATAGCCTTCTGGTTCCCTGGGCCAAGAGATAAAAGATGTCGACGTCCGCACAAAGCTCCGACGCTCCTGCTCCTGGCTTTTGATCCTCACACCTGCACCTGCGCCGCGCCCAGCCCAGCCACAATGACAATGATCATCGGATCACCAGCAATTCGGCGTGTCGAAAATTTACCCCAGATTCTGCTGCAAGTGCAAAGCTGTGTGTGTAAATTTAGATTCATTGCCGGCCTATTTGTATTTGTACCAAGTAGTTTGGTAGTACTAACCAAATTCTCCTGTAATTTCCGTCGCCTAAATTCTAAAACTATTCTTTTAATTTTGGAATACGAAATTCTCATTCAGTGCTCCCATAGTCATGTCATGTGCGACATTACTGGCATTGCTACGCAAAGTTAACATACCTTTGACCCGTTTTTCCCTACCCGTCTTTTGAATTCATTCAATTAGAAATCGGAACGGTTAAGCTATTCACGATTAGAATGTCGGGTAAGTAGCTAGCTATTTTCCTCGGCTGCTTTTTTCTCGAGTCCGTTGTTTCCGAGAGAGGTTTTGGTGAACCGCCTGCAATCGACGGCACAAGGCACAACGACTAAAAATCTGGCTACGAAGTACGAAAATTCATTCTGTTTATGTTTACAAGACAGCATGCAACATTTTGAAGCAGACAATCGGGTATCCTGGCTGTCAGGCTGTCGGGTCTCGGGCTTGTTTAGAAATGAGGTCGGATCGGTGGATTATGACGGTGTCTTGGGCCGCGTATAGGAAAATGGGCCGACAGCGCGTAAAAAGGCCCAGCACGATCTGCGAGACGAGATGGGAATTTGCTCATTAGAAATTGAACTAATACCAATTATTATCAGTAACGTAATTGTAATTACGTAATTGACCGTTGGCATTAACTATAAACTTACCACGAAAACTAAGAGGACGAAGACGCTTGATGTGATGCTATTTTCGGCTCGATTACGACACTTCCATTTCCAAACTGGAATCGAGCAGTCGGGTGACTGGCAGGGATAAAACATACTTTTTATTGGAATCAAAGCTGTGACAATGCTGAGTCGCTGAGTGATTTTATTTGTACCAGGGAAGAATATTAATTTATAGTCGCAACTATTTCTGCGGGAGAGCTTGAGCCGGTGACCACAAATTGGACTGAGCACTCGGACCTTCAAACGACTTGGCATTTGCATAAGCAGAAAAATAAAAATTGGTGGCAAATTAGCAATGACTATGGCGTGCGCGTCACAGTCACAGGAGATGTGACGCGACACTGACACTTCCGTTGACAGACCACAATTTGGCAGGCCAAACCAAACCACGAATATGTTTCGACAAATGTTATGAAGTTATGAACCAGCAGCACAAAAAGCTGATGGTGCAATGATGATGATTAACTATAATGATATATATTGTTTGAATCGAGTTAACTTGCACGTATTAAATTCTGATTTCTGAGCAGTGAATTTTGAGAACCGGGTTGAAGGCTGTGGACTCTGGACTCTGGAGATGTTCAAACTCATCCATGATTTGGTCATAAGTGATTCGGTCGCTTTACAAAAGTGGTCAATCATTGTGGATCACATTGTGCACTCGGAGCCTGACAAACTCCGGATTCAGAGACTCCTGATGAAGGACCGGCCTGACTACGAACACGCTATAAGGGAAACGCTTAATTTACTGGAAGCACACGGAGACTCGCCTGGAGACTTGGTCAGACTGTTTCGTGATCACAAGTTGAACTCACTGGCAGGTCTTGCACTAGTTTAGAATTCAGAATTTTGTTTAATTTCGTGTCACTCGTTTCATAATTCATATTGCAGATAAAATCGTTGAGCATGGAGTTACTGGAACTAAAATATTACCTCCAGGACCAGGAGGGTGTGGGTTCACGACAACCACAATAACACCCAGACTGGGCGTATGCGTATGGTTTGAGGTTGGCGAGATTGTGTACAATTTCACTGGACGAGAGCCTGAGCTCCAACGCCTTCATGAGAGGTTAAGAAACTCGCACAGCACAGAATCATCCACCGCCAACATCGTTTCTGTCTGTGGGCTTGGTGGAGTTGGAAAGTCGACACTCGCGAAAAAGTACGCCTTCAAGTACAGGGATGACTACAATGGAAATATGGTGTGGGTCAACGCTGAGACGGTGGACTCAATGCGAGCTTCATTTGTCAGACTAGCCAATCGACTTGGTCTTCCAACATCTGAGCAAGATTCTAATCAAGTTGTCTCTGGGAAAATCTACGAAAAGTTCCAAGATTGCAAATCGCTGCTCATCTTTGACAACGTGGAAGAAAGTTCACATTTGAAACAATTTCTGCCCAGGATTGACGATCCGAATAAACAAACGCCCTATTTATTGGTCACCACACGGAGAAATGATGTCGCCCTTCTGCCTGAAAATCAACTTAATCTCAATGTGCTGGAAATGGATGAGGCGATCGCCCTTATTCGAAAACAGTTGCCATACGCAAGTGACATTGGCGCCGAGAAATTAGCCGACACGTTACAAAGGCATCCGCTTGGCTTGCAGCAAGCTTTGGCGTACATCAGAGACGCGTACACGAGCAATGGCGACTGCATCTCAAAGTACCTGGCTGAATTTCAAGCTTCAGAAAAGATTCTACTGGAGGATGAAAGATTTCGGGTAAACAACGACTACTCAAAGACTACGTACGCCACGTGGAGCATCACGTTGGCTCGAATTAGGACAATGAATGGTGGACAAGTGGCTATCCGAGCAATTCACGCTTTGGCTTATCTCAACCCAGATTGGATCTCTGAGCAGCTTGTGAGAAATATTTTGGAAGACGAGTGCCAAACAGAACGTGGCTTGAAATTGCTTGAACTCTTTTCAATGATAAGCGTCATGGAGGAGAAAGTAGTAATTCATCGACTCGTGCAGAAAGTGGTTCGACTACAACTGACATCGGAGCAAGAAATACGTGTTTTGGAGTCAGTGATAAGAGTCATTCAACTCCAGTTTCATAAGGACAAACTTACCAACTACGCGAGAGAATGCATGTCGCACGGGCTGCATTTATTCCCTTTCCAAGTCGACCGGTGTGAATTAATGAAGGATAGATCCCAGTACTTGAGTGACCTTTGCTACTTCCTGATAGGCTACGGAAATTATTCAGACAGCCTAACCGTCGCCGAGCGGTCATCTGCAATGTACGAGTCAATGGTTGGGAAAGAGCATGAAGACACAATCAAAATGAAGTGGCGGACTGCAGATGCTTATCACCACCTGTGCAAATATTCGGCCGCAATGAAGCTCCTTGAATCCATTCTGCCCATCGCCAAATCTAAGCTGGGTCCAGAGCATGAGCTGGCGATGGGTATTCTTCTCTCAATAGCCCAAACTCATACTGAAATGGGCCAACATCAGAAGGGGTTTCAAATTTATGCCGAAATCATTCCAGTCCGAGTACGACTGTTTGGGGAGAACGACAACTACGTTTTGGTAGCAAAAGCAGAGCAGGCTATGGCTTTAAGAAAGTTGGGAAGGCTAGATCAAGCCCTGGAACTGTTCCAGTATGTTTACGAGAAGAGAGTGGGACTTCATGGGGAGAAAGATCTTCGAACTCTGGACACAAGAGAAAGTATCGGGTTCGTCTTTTACGACAAAGGACATTTCGGGAAAGCGATCGCGATGTGGTCGGTAGTGTATAAGGGCTACAAGCAGGTGGTTGGCGAATCACATCCATATACAATCACGATAAAGAAGAATGTCAAGACTGCAACAGCAAAGGCGGAACTTAAACGAATTAAGTGACTGTTACGTTTCTTACGATTGCTTTAATTAAATGAATACTAAGCACAAGCACTATCTCAATGAGTAATCTAAACCCAAGAGTGTGGATTTTGTAAGCTTATTTGGGGTAAGCTATTCATGCTTCGTGCTTCATTGTTCTTGATATGACACGTACATGAATAAAAATTTGACTGATTGATTGTTTGATTGCTTCCGGTACACGGGTACACCAACTCCGAACCAAACTGAAATCTTGACTCACGATTCGCGAATCGGGCTTTTACAAACTACGTCTTGTGTGTGTTATCGTGTTGCGCAATAATAGCGACACAGTCCGTTTGAAACAGGGGTCTGGGCATTGGGCATCATGACTTCATGAGTCATAAGTCAGAATCATTTGACGTTGGCGGATGCACATGCTGATATTGTGTACACTTCGGGCAAGTACAGAGCCTCGATGTAGGTGGGCGGGTGCTCGTAGGCTGGAGCTAGAGCATGGTCAGGTGGAAGGTCGTCTCGAGCATTTGCAGTTGCAGGTACCGCATCGGTAGAGACAGGAATTACTGGAGGACGCGCACGCGCACGCGCACGCTGAGTCACAGGAGCTGAAGCTGGAGGTGCGGAGGGCATGAAGTTCGATGTCGGTGCCGAGCCCCACATCAACGCGGATAGAAGGCTGCGGATGGGGCTGAAGCTCCATTAGGACTGCCACGAACGGTCGTTCGAATTCCATAGACGGATTTCCCCATGAGAAGGAACGTGTCAGGATAAGGCGGCCGCCGCCTAGAGGCGACCTTGACTGTGGCGATGACTGAGGCTGTGGCTCAGGCTCATGCGATGGTGCACACGACGTCGACGGCGACGGAGGCTTGTACTCTTGGGCCACGTACATGAAAATGGGCCGGCACAGCGCATAGAGAAGGGCTAGCACGACCTGCGAGGAGACGAGGAGAGGTGCATGTTTGCAATTGCGAATTAGAAATTGAGCTAATTCTTACCGGTAATTATAATTACGTAATTGGCCATGGTCATGGCCATAAACTACAAACTTACCACGAAAACCAGGAGGACGAAGAGGCTTGATCCCATTCTCGATTCGGTTCGGTTATGTATGACACGACTTCCATTTCCAGACTGGAATCGAGAGTCTGGGCGAGATTTAAAAATTTAAAAAATTTAAAATAGGCTTTAGCGTCTCTAGGCTTCAGCTAACTATGAAACATGATGGAAAATCGATTTTAGGCTGGAAATGACGAAATTGGGCGAAAATTTAACACAATCAATCATCTGATGACATTCGGAGCAATTTCCGGTGTCATAATTTTATTACATGGTACAATTAGTCAAGACAAACATCGTTTTATTCGAATCAAAGCTTAGGCAATGCTGACTGATCTTATTTTTACAAAGGAAGAACTTAGGATGCAATTATTTTTCGTGACAAACTGGGAAAGGACAGCCTCCATTTTTCCAGGGGAAGCAAATCCAATGATTTCCACCGTGGCGGCACTCTGTTCCAGCAAGCTCCTTTCCCCAAGCGCAGTGACAGTGTCCGTTGTGTTCTCCGCCACATTGACAATTGCAACCATTCCACTCGTAGTGCTGGTCGCACATTGCTGACACTGACGCGGGACCGGCACCGAGTCCGAGTATGCAAATTGTGGCCACGGCCATCGCAAAAAATGTTAAAGACTTCATGTCGACCGTTAACTGCTTCTTAATGCCTTGCTTTTTTGCGTGTGTTTCTTGCTTGATGCTTTAATGTGCTCATTCACTGCGTTTTTATACCTTTCGCCTTTTATAAGAGCCCAATACTTTGCATGTGCGTGTGTGTGTGCTATATAATGTCCATAAGAACTATGCCGCATAGTAAACTAAACAGGTTGGCCGAACACAAGCTTGTAATTCTGCGATATGCGAATATGCGATTAGCAAAAAATACATACGTTACTTTAACGTTTGAGAAATGTTGGTGTGAGTGTGAGATACGAGATTCCAGGAATGACCCAGGTTTTTTAACCAGAAGATAACTTGAAGCAATGACAATTGCAGTGCAGTGGGTTGACCATTTCTCGAGAAATAGTGCAAAAATCTTGCGAAATGCGAATGCCAACACAGAAAAGTTTAGGTTATCTTTTTGGATTTCTTAAGAATCGAGAATTTCGTACGAATTATTGAAACAACTCGAAAATATGAGTATTTAATTAGATACAAAATCTCAACCAGATTGTTGATTACGCATATACAAATACAATGCAATGGTACAATGAGTCACGAAAACATCAAGTGAAGAGCCTGGAGGTAATTTGGCGGCGCTTCGTAGCCAGGAGGCTGAGATTCAGGGCCAGGGCCGTTTTCTGTGACTTCTCTGCCATTCGCAGGGACTGCGACATCGATCTGGGCTTGTGGATCATTGGCGGGCGCCACTGTTGGTGTCGGGGTTGACCAAAGCCTGTGCCTGTCTTCTCGTTCACGTCCACGGTCTCGGTCGCGATCACGCCTTCGACGTCTTCGCTGCTCCTGGCTTACCACGTTGGCGTACGCGTCCTCCGGCCATTCTTCTTGATGACATTTGGAGAGGCAGAATACGATGACGATGAAAACCAAAAGCAAAAAGATGCAAATCTGTTAATTAAGGCTGACGTAACGCTTTGCGACGATGGCTTACCCCAAAAAAGGCGCCGATGTCGCCCGAGTCGCTCAGTCCTTTCCTAATCCGCCGGCCGATTCTCGGAGTCGTGCCACGGTCACGGGATCTTGCATACGTTCCCATTGCAAGTCGCCTCTGATTGCGTACGTGCAGGCAGTGCCCAGTCAAAGTCAAAGTCAAGGTTGTTCGCTTCGTGAAGCCACAATTAGAAATGAGATCGAATAATTCAGTTTTGGTTTCGACGGACGGACGGACGGACGAGCTTCTGTTCTGGCTTCTGGCATGACACGAAAGTAAACATAAACACCGAAAATTAAACACGGGAGCTCGGGACGAGAAATGTAAACATAAACATTAACCAACCATAAACATGTGCCAATTTCCAAGAAGTAGAAGTATGCTTTTATTAGATAGAAAATCTCCACCAGGCATACAATGCGCGATGGTACAATTAGTCATGAAAACATCAAGTACAGAGCCTGGAAATAATTTGGCGGCGCCTCGTAGCCAGGAAGCTCTGGGTCGCGATCGTCGTTTGTGGCAGTCGCAGTGGGAGTATTGACTTCTGCCTGGACTTCCGGATCGTTAGCGATTTCGGCCTGTGACCGTGACCGGCGCGTGCTTTCAAGGAAGGCTTGCACCCGCTGTCCGAGCGTTTCATAGGCGTTGACTGGCACATTCGTATGCGTGGTTGGCGTGGGCGTGGGCGTGGATTGCTGTTCGGGCTGGGCTGACCAAAGCTCATGGTCCACATCCGGGGAAATGGCAATGGCGCTGGCGGACATCGCGTTATTTCGTCCACGGCCACGCCTACGACGTCCTCGCCGCTGCTGGGTTATTAAGTTCCCATTGTTGGCGTCTGAATTTCCTTTTTGACCGCATTTGGAGCGGCAAAGCGGGATGAGAACGAGAAGCAAAAAAACAAAAATCTGTTAATTAAGGCTGGCGTGACGCTTCGCGACGATTGCTTACCCCAAATAACCCCAGACCGCCCAGTACTCTTTCGAACCGCTCCAGGTCGACCCTGGGGGCCGTATCGCCGCCATTACCCTCAGCGGCTCTTGTATACGGTCCCATTTTAATCTGAAACTGCAACTGGACTCAGCTTAGGCGTTGTTCGCTTTGTGAAGCTACAAGTTGAAATGAGAAAATGAGACCGAAGGATTGAGCTCTCCACGCTCCGACGTACAGGCTTCTGGTATCTGGCTTCTAGCATGACGCAAACACACCAACACACGGGACTCGGGCACGTCTTCCCGTACCCGTAAAGTAAACATAAACACTCCGAGTTCCAAGAATGTCAGCTCTGAATCATAGAACAAGATACTGACTGACACTGCAAGTTTTTTATTACAGACAATGAGACAATTACAGAAAATGTAATGAAATGTAAGAAATGAGTAATAGACTTAAAATTAAAAGTAGAAGGATTTGACGTAGCATAATTGTGTGAGACATAATTGCACATAAAATAGTCGTAAAAAATTCAACAGATCATGACATCAAAATTATTGACAGGGCTACAGTTTGGGCGAAGCTTTTTAAGTGCTCCTGTTAGAAGTAACTTCTAATTTTGTACAAATTGTATATAAGTGGGTGCACACGTTTCCCATCTCAGCGTTAATGCGATGGCGTAATTCTTGGGCGAATTTTATCGGCCCAATGCCGGTCTCTCTGGACACTCATCCGGCCAATGGTTCCCAATTTGGGAGCAGAATGGACAGTAGCACTCGCTCTGATCGTGCGCAAACATACACAGGTACGACTTATCGCGATACTTGCACTTCGCGTTGGTCAATCCGTTCTCATAATGACATAGCTGTGTCTTGTACTTGTATCGCCTCGCATTCGGATGCTCTTTAAAGAATTCCTTCTGCTCTCGACTGTGCTGATGCGTGCATCGAAGCCCGTGTTTGCACCGGAAGCGGTTCACGCAAACTTCCGAGTAGAGTTGACTGCTCCGCTTTTCCTTCTTGGCCACAAGGTTGTAGTCAATGTCTTGGGAGTCAAGGTCGTTATCATCGACGTCGTCCTCCACAAGCTGGTCGTCGTCATCGCCAACCCCGCCGCCGGCTCCCCCGACCCCCGCAGCGACTCCGTGCGTCTGACAATAGTTTTGGTATGTCAAGACGCTCACGCAGTGCTCAACAGCGGCCTGAAGCTTGTCCCTTTGGGACCAGACGTGCTTCGTGAAGTCGTACGTTTGTTTTTTCTCAGAAGATGGCGCTGCGTTTGCGTTTACGTTTGGGTTCGAATTCGAAGCTCGCTCCGCCCTCTCGTAGCAAATCAGGACGATGGGTGTAAGGCTCCTCGCGGCGGCGGCTCCCTTCCCTTGGCCACCGTTCGCGTTCGTGTTCAATGCGAGCGCAGCGAAGCGATTTGTAGTGGCGACTTCAGCCCCTGCTTCTAAAGTGCTGCCATCTACGACATGGCCCAACACTCGGGCCATCATGGCATCCTCAGTATTTCGGAGCTCTTGGCCACAATCTCCTTCAGCACTCGCACTCTCACGTCGTCAGATTCCAGTTGGTAGTCCAGGAGCAGCACGAGAGACCGCTCCTTTGGAATAAACGTTTTTTTCCATTCGTAAACTCCAAACGTGATGTCTGCAAATTCTTTATCGAGTGGCAGCGTCCGCATGACTCCATTTCGGTGCTCCTTCTCCAGTTTACGCATGTCATTCGCCAGCGCAGACTCGTACGACCAAACTTCAGCTCGCCAACCATTTGCGAGTGCCTTCTTGATGACTGCGAGCATGTCCCGATCGCCTGAGACGACAATGACGGTCAGCAGCGTTCCAGAAACCCGCAGATACGAAAGCTTATTAATATCGTCCACAGCATCCGCAATCAGCTGGGTGTCAATCTGTTTCTCGCGCTGAGTCCATGTTGACTTCTTGTGAGTCTTGACGACCACCTTCTTTTGTCGTATCGCTTTCCAAACCGAGTCGATCATTGGAGGCTCGGACCCATAAAGCGTTGCCCCCAGAATGTCACGATCCCCAGCCACGGAATTCAGCAGCTTGCCTATGTCGATGCGTCGGCGCTTATCGGACTGAATTCCAAACCCAAATTTCTGTAGCTTGGCAGCATGTTGCTGTGTATTGATAAACATGTTGGAGTTGTCAATGTAGACCAGAACTTTCCCGTGATTTCCTGCAAATTAATTCCCGGTGGTGACAAGTTTCCTAAAATTGTTCAGTTCATATTGCACACTTACCAACAAATGCGGTCGACGTGTCCAAACCTAGCGCTGATCGCAGCGTCCACTCCGACTAGATAAGGATTAATTTCTTGGATAAACATAACGTGCAGATTGCAGATAGAGTTAGGTAATGCAC
>JAQIUU010000184.1:0-12949 GCA_034694545.1 Mesaphorura macrochaeta
CCGAAAGTTACCTGATCTGTTCAGGTCAGGTCAAAATCAGGTCAGGTGGCCGATTTTCGACCCGATCTCGATCCTTAACACGCGGATTGCATTTTTGTGCCTAAATCTCGGACGCCTAAACCTTGACTTGCTTTGTTGTGTAAACGTTAAAGCGTAAAACATCGCTTTGGCGAGCCGACGCGACGTGGACACGGATGAAAAGAAACGTGATCGGCGTGATGTGATAAATAATTTGTACAGAATCTTTGTCGTTGTAGTCGTCCCATTTCTGAAGGTTTAAGCATTTTTTTAAACTACGCTAAGACATCTGCAGTGGTCAGCAGGAGTACAGAGCTGAGTCCTGCAATCTTGAGTGTAGCGCCAAGACACGGGAGGGCAGGCGGCTAAGAAAAAATAAATTTACTTTTTTAATTTATTTTAATCCGAATAGACAATGAAATGCCTCAGTGTGGCTTTCTTTTTGTCTTTCTCGCGTTTACTTTCTCTCTTGAGGCCGCCTACTTTCCCTTGCTGCTCATTCCACCATCAGCCGTAGTCGCATAGATAAGAAAGCCGGATGAGTTGGTTTTGCTGAGGTCATTAAGATTAAATTCAATTAAGCTCTCATGAATACGCTGATCTCTACATCATATATGCCTAGGCTTTTTATTTTTCACCGTGCAACTCTCGTGTGTGGATAGTCTTCTGCCCACTTCCTGGTTCCGCTTGTTTTGGGTTCTGGCTTCTAATCAAAATTTTTCCACCAGAATTATATTAAATTGTAATTAAATTAAAGTGTCATGCCAGCAAACGGCAAGCAGCACAGTGTGGCAAAAAAATATTTCTCAGGGTCAACTAAGGTTCTCGGGAACAACGGGGCAAGTTGGGAGAAAGAGAGATGAGCATATCACACGTTGACTTCAGCGTCTCACAGCGCATTTATTTCAGCAGAGCAAAGGACAGAAGGACAGATTCCGAGACTTTTTTGTTTTGACAATCCCTTAGGAATTTCGTCAATTCCATTAGTTGCTGCGTACACTAAAGTTTTTAGGCATTTGTATACACACAGTTACGTAAATGTAATGTAGTTAAGCTTGCCTTTAATCTCCGCGTTAATACGGACAGTAAATAGCGGCGACAACGCACACGAGAGGACTTTTCCTGGAAACCATTCGTTCTGATTACTACGACCGTTCATTTTTTCGTCCCATGCTTTCTCTTCGATATTTTATTATCTCGAGGCGATTTCTTCCCTTATGAAGTCATGATGGTTGTCCTTTTTTACAGAAACCTGTACGGCAAGTTGACATCATCGAAATGATGGGAATGTTGGTAGTCCATTGTGCATTGAACACGCATTTATTTGGTACTTGATGCTACAATGCTACTGCACTGCCGCGCACATTAAAAGTGCAATAGAAAGTAGAGGAGGAAATAAAGGGAGCGCAAATTATGTGAGAATGCCCAAAATATCTCCTGAAATAAATTAATTAGACTCCCCAGCACTTATGGGCTCGGCTTGTCCGTAATTGAGTCAAAATTGCCAACGTTTACGTACTTTTCTCTGGCCATATAGCAGTTATAATGTAGTAAGTAAGGGACATGTGGCATCTAATGCTTGTAAGCCAAGGTGTACATTAACGAATCCAGCAGCTTTTTTCAGAAGTATTGACTTCGAATTAGAAACCTTCAAATCGGAGCAAGTTGTGAAAGCAGAACATGGAAGAAACTTTTATTTGTTCATTGATTCTGTCCATTCCCATTGACTTTCTCGTTTTGTCTTCTTGTCCTGAAATTGCAAAATACTTGAAATGGGTTGGCTAGAAGCAATATTTCTTTACTCGCTCTCTTTTCCCAGTTCCATTTCTCCATTTGATTCAGGAAGTGGCAAGGCAGGCCCATGCAGCATCAGCATCCCATTCTTCTCCGTCCGCGACCGCAGTCGATATCTCTTTGAATATTAAGGTTGCATTCGTAAATTTTAAAATGTAAAAAAGTGGTGGTCGTGGTCGTGGTCGTGGCGAGTTTCACTCAAGTTTGATACGGCGATAAAAAAGTCTATTGTTTGGGAGTTTTATGCGAGCCGGGAGAGAAAGTTTATGCAAGTGAGGCCTGCAAAAGATATCTCGCGTCTGTCTTTCTCTTCTCGGCGTTCCGTTGTTTATTTCCATTGTGAGTCGAAAACCACATTGTCATGTGGTCATAAAGTACGGGCAGAGAATACAATGCGAGACGACATTGTAAATATTAAAAATCTGAGTGTTAAAAGAGTACTGGGAAAAGGTTAACTGAATTTCTGACTCCTTTTGTTGCTCTCCCGTCCACGTCCACGTCCACGCATACCGCGCCACACTGCACATCGCATCTTATCATTCTGGCAGTTGAGTTGTTCATGATTTCCCCTTCTTTCTTTCTCTTTTTAAAAATTTCATCTCGTGGGATTTGAATTATCGGACAGTCATCGATCCACATGGCACATATCGCTTACGCTTGCGTTGCTTACTTTTGTGCTTTTTTTACATACGATATAACTATTTCACTACACTATAAATTCGTGTGGAGTTCGAAGGCACAATGGATTGAGATGCAATGTGATGACATCACATTCACACATGCGGTTGCATACTGCATACTGCATGGGGCATGGGCACTTTGTGAGAAAGCAGAAGAATGTGTTGGACCCTGCAACGGCCGCATTTGCGCGAGTAACTTACCGTTGTATGAGAAAGGTGAACTGAATGCTTTCTCCTCCTTTTAATTTATGAATGGTAGTCGCCAGTCGTCACGCTTGGGCCAACAAAAGAAAGAATCACAGCCGTGAGCTCTGCTTTCTTCTCCGCACAGCATGAAGCGGGTATGGATATGGATCCCATATCCATTTAATCGGAGTCTATTGTCTCGATTTTGCGTATATTCGATTGCGTTAGGCGATGTCCGTCATTAAATGCTTGAGTTTAGGGGTTGATTCAGCATGTGTCCCGATTCCGTATTAAGTATGTGACTCGGAGACAAGTCGCAGACACACAGGCACACATGACACATGGAGAAAGAGTAGAATGAGACAGGACAGGACTCTGTTTTTTATGCCGGGGTTAATTCCTTGGAGAATGCTCATCAAGTAAAAAAGAAAGGACAGACCAAATGAATACAAATACAGAGCGTGGGTCCATGTCCATACTCATACGCAATACGTAGTGATGTGCGCACGAAACGAACTGAACGCTGAGCACAAAGTTGACTCTGACTTCCGCGTCACCGTCCTCAGTCGTCAGTCGTCACGCGTGGGGGCAGTTATTTCAACAACGAGCCAAATTGAATGAAGATTATTGAAACCATGTCAATTGTTCTCGTTCTATTGCCCAGTCTATGAGCATTGTAGACTAGTTAGTTGGACAAGGCAAGGGTTCTGATTACGTGAAATGGAGTAGTGCACGTAAGGCCTGAGTTGGACGGACACGATGCGTTGATGCGACGGCTGATTGCACACGTAACATGATAGCGAGCGATGACACAAAAGGGAAAATGATTCATAATTTGGAAAGAAAGTAAAGGGGAAACTGACCCACGGAGAGTTCGCATGTTCGCATCCTGGCTCCTGCCGCTGCACACTGCACGCCCTGCTTACGAATTCTTCTCACAGTGGGTGGTCCGCTCGTCCGCAAATCGGCTTGTAGACGACCAATCGGCAATCGGTGTAATTTATATTTCTTCCGTGCAATTAGATCGGATGGGCAGTACTGTAGCATATCGCATATCAGAGTGCAGTATATTCAGTTTGGCCCTAATTTGTTACGAATCGAATTAATAAACTATCAATGAACGGCATTAAACTAATCACAATCTTTCTTTTCTTTGCAGAACCATTCGCTTGTGTATGTTCAACATGCCAGCACGTGTGTCCATCCGCCTGGGCGCTCATTCAGCACGTCCAGCACAGTCATGGAGTCAAGATTTACTCGGATAATCAACAACATTCGCTTTCTACTTCAGCAATGACGTCATCGCCATTCTTGAGCTCACCTCCAGGCCTGATTGGCAGCTCACTGCCGAACTTGTCTTCACCAGTATCGTCTCCAGTGAGCCGTGGTGCGCACCGTGAACAAGGATCAGACAATACAGGGCCATCATCAAGCCCGCTCGGTGGCATTCTTGGACTTTCCCAAAACACAACCTGTGTCGTGAACAGCAGCCCTGCGCTTAGCACAACGAGCAGCGGTGCGGACAAGGAAAGGTGCACACCGTCGTCATCGATGGTTCATGGCGGGAGCGGCTCAGGATCTGGCTTATCTGCTACTCCACCCAGTGGAAGTGGAAGCCAAAGGTCAAGTCACCATCATTCACATCAATCAATTCACCACCATTCATCAAGACAGCAAAGCACCCTGAGCCCAGGCGCCAACTTGAATCTCGACCCCGTCAACAACAATCCGTTTGGACTCCTCCGATTTCCGTTTCCACAGCCTTTTGGTTTACCACGAACAACATCGTCATCGTCTAGTCATGACTTTCGTGCCGTGGAACAATTAGTCAGCTCACCCAGGTTAGACGTCCATCAACCTCCGCCATCACTTTCAATGCGCTCCTCTTCTTCGGAGCACTCTCACTCTCACCATCCGAGCATCTGCTCGCCTCCCTCTGCTCCTGTGTCTCTCTCATCTTCTATGATTTCAAACAGTAGCGCTAGCTTGAACTGTCCTGTCTCACTTCACTCTTCCATTGTGAACGACCATGTCCATAATTTACATCCCGGACTTTTCCTACACAGTGAATTCAGACCATCCATACCTGGACTTCCAAGTCTTCCATTTGACCCGAGAACAACACTGGACTTGGCAACCGCCGCCGCAGCAGCGGCAGCGAGTCGCCATCACTCACCCGGAAGTGTGCCTGGACTCAGCGAGCCAATGGACTTTTACTCCCAAAGACTAAGACAACTTGCAGGCGGATCCAGTCCTTCGCCATTGTCACCAGGATACTCGAGTGGCCGCAAATCAATCATGACTCCACCGTCGCCATTGTCTCCAGATGACAGTAAGAGCTTTCTCATTCATTATTGAGCGTATTTAGCCTTAGTGACTCACATTTGCATAACATCAGAATTCATATAAATTATTAGGACCAAAGGAAATTAGATTACAGCCGATTTGGTCTCATATTTTAAAGTAACATCCATTTTCTTTTCTAGGAAAAGGCAAAAACTGTGACGTTTGCGGCAAACGGTTTCGATTTGAGAGCACACTCATCGCTCACAGACGGACTCACGGCACTGATCCTCCCCATAAATGCCCGCAATGCTCTCAAGCATTTACATCCGCGGGACGCCTTCGCCGCCATTTGAGTTCCCAACATGGAGCCTCACTCGAAGCTCTGATTCTAGACTCACACAACATGTCTCACGATCTTGTTGGACTCCACGGAGTATCTTTGACATCTCCACAACATGGAAGCAACAGTAGCGGTGGAGCGGAGTGCACGAGCCCAATAATCAGTGGAACACCGACACCGCCGACTAGCGGAATTGGTTCAGCGAGTGCTGGGGTCATGTCTACGAGCGGAACAACTTCATCCGGTCCCAATTCGTCGAGTTCCTCAAGTCATCATGACTTACTATTTGAGAAATCCGACACCGAATCCAAAGTAATGGCTGGGCGCACCGGCTCAAATGAAGAGCTTCATGAGCAACATAGAAATGAACAGGACGACGAACCATCGCCAAATCTGAGCTCCGATGCTGAGTTTCTTGAGCGTAATAATAATGTTGAGTCTAAATCAAATGAGCAAGGTGGCAATGTGAAGACGAAGAGGACAGAAGGTGACGAATGTGACCAGGAACGTGAGGAGGAGGATGACGAGGACGAAGAGCAGGAGCAACAACAGTTACCGCCAGCCCGTGGAAGAGGCTCATGTAACCTACCACCAAATGATGACAGCAACTCAGAAGATGGACACGACATGCACAGACGTGGCGGGAATGGGAGCCGTGGGTCAGGGTCGAACATGTCTACGCTGGCGATGGCACTCACCAACGGGAGCAGTGACGTCGGGAGTGGGAAGAACAGCGGTGGGAATGAGAAGGAGAACGCGATGGATGAGGGCAAGTCAGGTGAGGAAGACTCTTCGCTGGATGATGACTTGGACGATGATGAAGAGGATGACGACGAGGAAGAAGACGAAGATGCCAGTGATTGCGAAATGGATGCTTTGGAACCTGAATCGAAACGACGCAGATGCTCTGATGGACTCGAGCCAGAAGATTTGACAAGACCAAAAGATGACAAAGTAACAAATGAGAAAATGTCGATGGTTCCTGGCAAGGAATTGAGTCCCCACTCACATTCGCTGGTAGGAGAGTTGATTGATAGATTTGGATTCAACAACCTAACACAGTACAGTGATGCGTATCGACAAGCGTTAAAAGAGTCGCAACTGTACACCAAACTAATGAAGGGTGGTGCTATGAACAATAACCCAATGCTGAACAACAACATTGGAAAGCATAAACTGGGCACAGGTTCGCCACTTAATAATCATCATCTTGCAGACGCTGGTGGCGCAGGGCCCATTGCCTCGCCGTTTGACATTCAATCTCATCCTATGTTTGCATTCGAATCCAACCTGGAGAAACGACTTAAACTTGACCAGCCAGATGCTCTTTACGCTGCTGGTCTGTGGATGCCAAGAGATCCACTCAACTTCCTCAACCCAGCCAATCCAGAGCGTCCACGGGAGCCAATGGCCCGCCATCATCATCACCACCATCATGGTGGCCATCACGAGAAGAGACCGTACAAAATCCACCACGCTCACCGTCATCACAACGCGAGCAGCAATAATCATGCCAATAATAACAATAACAATAATGGATCTCTTATCAGTGGTTCCATGAGCAAGAAGGAGTCACGTCGTAATGACACTTGTGAGTTCTGCGGCAAAGTGTTCAAAAACTGCTCCAACTTGACTGTCCATCGCCGATCACATACTGGAGAAAAACCGTACAAATGCGAGCTGTGCAGTTATGCTTGCGCTCAGGTACGTGTCACGAGTTTCTTTTCTCTCTTTTTCCTTTTTTATTAATTTTTCATGCTGGTAACGTTTTCGATCCTCTGTCTCCGTCTGACAAGTGACATACTTTCGTATCCTACATCCTACGTAGTACGTAGTAGTAATGTTCGAGTCAAAGTCTTGTAGGATTACCCGCATGCCGTGAATTTCCATACACTACACTCATATTGATTTTATCGTATTTTGTTTTTCTAATACTTAAATCAGAGCTCCAAACTGACGCGACACATGAAGACACATGGTCGTCTTGGAAAAGATGTCTATCGCTGTCGCTTCTGTGACATGCCTTTTTCCGTGCCCTCAACTCTTGAGAAGCATATGAGAAAGTGTGTTGTCAATCAAAACAATTTGGCTGCCGCCGCAGTTGCCGCATCCGTCAAGATGGAACTCGGACATCAGCGAGCTGCTCTCGCATACTGTGATGGAGATGAGTCAAATTCCAAGGAAGCGACCGCCTGACTGTTGCCCTGGGGACAATTTCCCCAACTTCCAGGACTTACGTCGACATTTCCGCCGCCAAACATATTTGATCCGAACTCAACCTCGCCGCCAACAAGACTCTTCTAATTAACCTGGTTATCATGTTATGTCTCGATTTCATAGAATAATTACTTTAATTACCATTTAGATGAGCACAGCAGCCAACATTAGCATAAAACATAATTGTGTAGAATTATTTGATTGTGCATCATCATTCTTTTAGTGCATGTAATTCGAGCAACTGACTACTCGCAATAGGAACGTGATTCATAAGTTTATGGGACACACTTCAACATAAACACTGTAAGCATATTACAGCAGTTTCACATCAGCAATGAATCAAATGCGAAACAATAACTTCAAAATCATCATAATTAACCCAATAATGGCAGGATCTTGCAGGACATTTGCAAGGCATAAAACGCAATAACGAAATAAGATAAACAGGATAATTACGGCTGCGGGCCGTGGGCGCATTACAGAATTACTCATACCATGAAAATTTCCACTATTCATATCTTGGTAATTACAAAGCAATAGCAATAACAATAAACATTCTTTCTCGGGCCATCAGCATTTTGCATCAATGCAAATTTCGAGTCAAACTGCTGACCTACTCGGTATTGGGTGCAAAAAATAATGTAGTTTTTAATATTTTATTGACGTTCTTATCGGAAACTCATTCATTTCGAACTCGCCGTATAACGCAATATCGTTCAATGGAATATGCGATTCATACATAGAAAGTCAACACAACCATAAAATCGAAATGTCATAACGTAGCAAATAGCAATTTAAACTTTTGGTGAGAAAACAGAACGAACTTTAAGTTTTAAAGCGCATTTCGTTTAAAAATGTCCTTGAAGAAAGACAGAATACGCAGCGAATACTTACTAAGGAATCTGCTACGCAAATTGACCTGCCTTTACGTTAACGATACGAGGGAGACCGAGAGCGATGAGCGAGTGGTTCTCACGGTTCGGTATGACAAATACGCACTTAAGTGTCATACGTACAACCACTGTTCCATTACTGGCCAAAAATGCGTGTTAGCGTACGCCCTAGATTTAATTAAAGCTTTGTTTCGCATTTTACACTAATTACGGTAGGAGTGAGTTCGTTGAGTTTGTACGCTGATTGTTATACGTCCGTACTTTTTAGCTTGCGTCTTAACTGATTACTTCGGAAACTTCGGATGCATATTTTGTACATATTAGTAGGTGTTCGTCACAGTGTAGTGTAGTGAGTTTGTACATAGATTCTTATATTTGAATATGAGTGAGGGAGACACCAAAACATGATTTTCGTCCGTAGTTTTATAGATGGCAAGGTTCCGTATTCTCATTCTAGTTTTATTTCACCTTTTTTCTTAATTTTTTTTATATTTTCTGACTTGGCACCAACCGAATGAATTTACACCGGTGAAGTAACCTATATTTATTGCTTGTAAAGCTCAGTTACTTTAAATCGCAACGCAAAAGCATTCACGACGATGCATTTCACTTTAACATTTCTGGCATGAATAGAAACGACAGCTTTACAACAACGTTTACAGTGTACTAAGGCTAGATCTAATTTATTTTGTTCTACAGAATTTTATATGATAGCAATTAGAATAGGCTACAATGTACTACTACTACTTTTACGTTAACAGCTAGGTCAGAGTGAGTCCCACGCACTCTTGGAAGCAAAGAATTAAAAAACAGGGTTGAATCGCACCAAATAAACATATATTTATGATAGCTCGTTACAGGATAGGATAATAGTAAAGAAGAGGAGGAAGGTGGTTTTAGTATAGCGTACATCGAGAATTAACGTAGAAATAAGTTTATTAGTGCGGTAGTTGTATGATTCAAGATTCTTATTTCTCCATAGAATCCAGTTCAATGAGAACTTATGGCTAGCAACTAGTAAACTGCCAACCAGCGACGATCCATCTCCTCATTCATTTTTGACTTTTTTTATATGGGTTGTCGTTGTCATTCGAGGTTTGAGGAACTCAAGGCATTCTACACATTATTACCAAAGCTTTAGTTACTTGAATATGAGACTAACGGACCATTTGCACTAATGCATTGCGAAATGATAATTTCTTACTTACTTACTTCGTGGCATGCTCTTTTGTTGCTATTCAAGCGTTTGTGGGAGAATCCGGGCAGAAGACGCAATCAAATGTTTTTGGAAGTGGAAGGGAAGATAAACTTGTTAAAAATTTGCGATTTATGTTTTGTGTGTGATTTTAAGCTATTAAAATTAGAAATCGTATGATTAATGCTTTTACCAGTAGAGAAAGTATGGTAAGTTGGGGTAATGTGAGATGAAAGCGAATAAGTAAAGTAAGAGTTTGCAATTCAGGCTATTTGACTACTTGTCGATGAGAGGAATGTGTAATATAAACGGAGTCATCAGAAATGCGGATTGTGACACATATATAAATTGTCTAGGTACTTGAATTAGTTTACTTTACGTTGATGCTGATACACGTACACTAACATAAGGTCCGTCGACTTAAGCGTTAAAGCAGGTCTTGTCTTTTGAGGGCTAAAAAATCAAACTGGCATTAGTTTTACTACGTTGTTATAAAAAATTGGGGGAATTGAGTCTTAACGAATAATTAACAAATCTTTTGGTATGATCCGAATTATATAACCTTGTACTACAAAAAGTGGTGTGGTGTGAATTTTTAAACAGTTTCTAAGAATTTGTCGTATATTTAGAATAAATACTACTAAATTAGGCATCTTTTGTAGTGGTGGGGATGGGAGTATTGATTTATTGTGTGTAAGGAACATGTTGTTAGTACGTACTTACTGGTCGTAGTGCTACCATACCAAGTAATAAAATTTGTGAATGTGCTTTTGATAAACGATACTACTAAATAACAATACATTTAATACTTTACTTGTACGCATAGATTTAAGCACTAGCTAAGCAGCCTACTCCATAATAAAATTCTTAAAGCCCAGGTTCTGCAATTCAATTTCTACGGAGTTTTTGAAAACCAAAAAATAAAGGTTTGGTGGTGTGTGTTTTCCCTCCGAATGCTGCTGCGTATTTTAATCACGTTGGAATAAAATTACTTTAATTAATTATGTACAAAGAAAATTCAACTGAGCAGAAAGTAAATAAACAATAAAAATGTGTGCAGTACTTAAATTCAGTTTTGATTCACACACTGAACGTGTTTCCCTGCTGTTGACATTGACACTTTGCATTCCTGATTTCTGAAAATTGCATTTCCGGCATTCTCGGCACACCATAAAAGAAAAATTGAGGTGTCGTGGAAGGAAGAGCAGTGACATATTGACTTAATTTGCCTGCATATCATTAAAATGGGGATTGCTTTGCATCTCGCCATCCACCAAGTCTCATTTGCTATTCGCATTCTCGTAACGGTTGTTCATGAAAACAGTTTTCTTCATTTGCTGAGTAAAGTGTAAGCAAAGCTGCACGAGGCGAGGGACGGCTGGGAGCGCGGTGCGTGCGCCCGTGCGCGTGTCGCACGCTTACGATAGACGGTGCGTAGTTGCGTATTATGTGTATGCGTATACTACGACGAGACAAAAGCGTAACATTGAACTTGACTTTGCGCCACACTTTGCAAAATTATATCTTTTATGCAAGAAACAGGAAGAGCTAAAAACTAAAAGGAAAAATCCTTCGTTCATTCATTCAACTTTATAAAGACTTGCAAAGCAGAGCAAAGCAAAGACTTGCTATAGTACGTAGCTATAGGTTACATGATATGCTTGCACTGCATCGCTGCACGCACGCGAAGACGAGCAAGCGTCTACTATCCTTATACGCTTACTCTGCCTTAATATCTGAATTCATTTGCAATTAAAATCTTTGGAGTATGCATATACAAGCACTTTATTATCACTGGCTGGCAGCACGGTGTAAGCGTCTGCGTCTGCACGATGCGCGAACCGAGAATGAGAAGATGAGCAACTTGAAACGCGAAAGATGCACAAGTCTCACAAGAGCAAGTGCAAGAAAAGAAGTTGAATGAAAGTTTCCAGACTTCTGCTTTCCTTTGCCACTCCGCTTTGCTTTCCCTTTGAGTTCCTTTAGAACAATGTTCGCTGCCGCCGTCGCGCCGTAGTCAAAGTCTTAGCTGCATGCATGGAAGAAAAGAGAAAGCGATGAAGATGCGTACTAGTATAATAATAGCTTATATAAATTATACATGCAGACGATCTTACACACTTCGTACTACTAGACGACGCGACGCGAGACGATGCACTCTGACTACAGATAATGTTTATTATACAGAAACGGAACAAAGTGAGAAAGTTTTGCAGTTTGTAAAGAGAGCAAGAAAGACTATTGACCTACATTTCATCAAGGCAAACGCCGTACAATGCACCAGGTTATGCTATGCAATGCTATAACCGGCACGATCGCAGGTCGAATTTTCTGACAAGAAATCACTAATTGTCAAGTACACAAATCGCAAATAAGGAAGCTGTCGAAGTCGAATAACCAGAAGCTTGGGACCAATTCTCCTCAAACGTTCTCCTCTCAAAGACTGGAGGAGAACGAGAATGTGTGAGTGGCCCGTCCTCTACATCTGTCGGAGATTTGCCCAACTTGATTCATGTGCAGCACTTCTCCCCCTGTGCGTCCAATGGTTCAATGCATTCACATGAGGAGAGTATTGATGTGAGGGATAAAAGCATGGTTTTGGTCCAATGCTATTCCTGGCTGCCCTGACTAGTAGACAAAGAATTCGGAATCCGTGCCTCAGCATCAGCAATGCACTTCTTTGGCGACCCAGGTTAAATGTCCAAATGAATATTCTTGCAGTTCATGCGCGCAAACTGGGCAGCAGCAGTTCGAGCCTTCGTCAATCATTTGATAAGACCCTTCTGAGAAGTAAGAGTAACTCGTGTTTGTCATGATAACCATCTTTTGCGTCGAGTTGTGATTATGTCGAGTGCGGCACAACTCAAAAGCTGCTTTGTATGGCCAGCATGAACGTACGAGTACGGAATCAGGCTTCGCGTGGACCAATTGAGAGGAAGATCTTATCTCAGACTGTGCAAACCCGTACAAGTTTTCGTGAGCGGAACCATATTTCCCACATACTCAAGTAGCATTGATTCCATTCGACTGCATTTAAGTGGAGGTTCTTAATGAAGTTCTTCAAGTGTTTGTTTTCCGGAGCTGGCCGGAGTTTGAGTCAAACAAAACATAACCACCAAGTGGGACTCAGACAAATGATATGAACATGAACGGAGGCCTTTTGCAGCCTCACGAATAAAATGCACGAATTGCAAGCAGGAGAAAATGAACAACTTAATTTTCGGGCGACTTTATTGTGTACAAATTAATTCCGCGTCACGAGCACCAAAATCAAATCGACAGCGGCGGCGAGGCGATGGGCAAAATGCAACCCTGAGAGTGAGTAAGTGAGGCATAGGTA
>JAQIUU010000185.1:0-12926 GCA_034694545.1 Mesaphorura macrochaeta
GAGAAAGAACTTTACCCGTGTAAGCAATGTCCTAAACAATTTACTAAGCGGTTAGCTCTGAAGAAGCATCAAAGGAAGCATCTGCAAGATCAACACTTGAGCACCAACTTGCAAGAAGCAAATGGCAACAATGCTGAGAATTGTACGCAGGAGGTACATGAATCGAGACAATCTCATGAAGAGCAAATCACTGTGAACCATCCAACGCCTTCAAGTACTCCATTGTCTCATTGTAATATCCTTCTCTCATTAGCATCGCAAATGCAAATGGTTTCATCTTCGCCATTGAGTACACGAAGCATCAGTCCCACCATTGTAAATGCGCTTGAATCGACTCCATCTCCAGCGCATACAATTCTTCCGACGCAACATCCACCAACCCCTCCCTTGACTCATTTGCCGATGAATTCTCTTCAACACCACCATGCAAATCACCTTCCCAGCATAACTTCAGCAACGAGTGCACCTCCGGCACACATTCCACTCTCACTCTCAGCGGCCACAGTTTCTGTCTCACAGTCTATATCCACTCAGCAAAGCAACATTTTAGGAATTAGTGGCCAAAGCTTGCATGGACATTCATCTCATATTTTGCATCATGCGCATCATTCCAATGTTCCAGGACTGAGTCACCCAAATCTTTCTTGCTCTCATGGACAAATGCATGCCAATTTGAGCCACCATCTTCCAATGTCTCCGCTACAGCACATGAACGTTGGAATGACGCCGCAGTTCTCGTACTACCAGTACTCATATCAGTGAATGAGTGAATCAGTTAACTTTATTCTATTCTTTAGGCGGTTTAGTTAAAAGTGCCTTCTTAGCCAGTGTCAGGGAAAGCTTAAAGTCAGCCTTGACCAGAGTTTGTATAGCATTGCCAAAACTAAGCGGAGTATGTGTACAATTTTTTTGCAGTCACTCGCTTGCCATAAACTATTTTGTGAATACACGGATTACGTCATAATAGCATCTTTCCGCATCGTATTTTACGTGTCGCTTTTGTTTCGAAGGATATTGTAGAACTTTAGCTGAACCCAAATTGCTTTAACACTGTATTAAAGCGGAGAAATTTGCCGAAGTAAAACTTATGGGTCGTAGGATGTATTAGCGCACTTAAGAGTCATCGTCCGTTATCAAATCCGTTAATAGTTTAGTTGTGCGTAGCTGCATTCAGAAAAATAGTATTTTAAATATGGATCTCAAATTCCTAAATATGTTTTTACTGGGACCACAACTTGTAATCTCATTTTTAATCCTGTAATCTGACTTGTAATTCGACAAGTTGACAAGTACAATAAATATTTGTCTTTGTTTTAGTATGACGCGATTTGAGAGATATGTGATTTATAAATTTTATTCTAAGAATGAAATATTTTCCTTTAATTAAATTCGTCGTTGAAAATCATTTCTTTCTCTTCTCGTCAGACTGGCTAAAGCATTATTGCTGTAATTAGGAAGCATGTCTAGGTTGATCGACACTGGCGTGGCACATTATTTAATAAATTGCTGTCTCGGTCACTTGAGCATGTAAAGTAATTCTGAGAAGCTTGAGTTCATTCGTTTCGAACTAAGAGAATCCAGGGACATGTTTTTCTCGTGATGGTGACACTGGGATATAAGGTAAATAGCGTTGGCATGAACGAGAGCCTAGCTACTCAAGGAAAAGTGGGAAGATGAATCAAATCACCCTGAAATGCTTATTTGACTGCTTATTCGTTCGAACCATGATGCTAAATAAACTAAACGTTTCTCGAAGACAATCTATTTTACAAAGAGCACTTTAAAACTCTGTTAATTGAATGTATAAATTATCCTTATATTAGACCCTACGACGATTATCCTTCTGCACAACAGGTACACGAAGTAATTCGGTGTGATATAAAGAGAGTAATTTCCATTTCTAGACAGCGTGTTCATCCCACTTTTTGATGCTTTGAATCGTTTGCAAATTGCAAGATCAAAAGGACGAGTCAGAAGAACAGCAGAAACGTATAATTTCGATTTGTGAGCCACTTCGTGAAAGTTTTGGAAGGCTAATTTAAGATGGATTGGCTCTAGAACTGAATCTTGGTCACTTAAAAATGTCTCGAACTCGAGCATCGATTCTCAGATCTCGGCAGATCAACAAGAAATTGAGCACATATAAAAAGATGATCGAGCTTCCAAAACCTGGTCAGATGTTTACATCTTGCAGTCAAAATTACTTCCAGGATTAGAAATATTTTTTCATCGTGATCACGGCCTTTCTTCTAGTTCCGCTTTGTTCATTCCGTCGCCGTCATCCATTCTGGCCGCTATCCGCTCGCTGCTTGTTTTTTTGCAAATATTCCTGCAGCTGTCTGGATCGGTAAACGTAAGCGTGAGCATTAGTCATCATTCAAATTAATTGCACGGCAACTTTAATTTTATTAAAACTCCTCAATGTCAAAAGAGTCAAGAAATCGGCACTTCATAAACAGTTGTTGAAGAATTTCTGCCCGACGTTTGTCATTTGCTTTCGGCATAGTTATTTATAATTAGCAAATAAATTTTTAATTCGTTTGAACGAACACATTTCAATGAGTTTAGATCATTGCCGCTGGTCGCAATCCTAAAGTGTTTTCAGTTTCGCGAAAGTGGGGCAGTGAGTTATAGACATCGAAATTGCCAATTAGTCCTTGAGTTGTGAGGAATGGCATTCGAATCAACATAAAAATTTAAACGATTCTGATTTGAATGCTAAGCCTATATACAGAAATATGACAGACTATCATAGAGTAATGGAATTATTATTATGGAATGTAATTCGGAACTTATTAGCTTGGAATTCAAAAATTCTGCAATTCTGCAATTAAGATTTGTTAGTAAACATAATTCGAAATCTAGACAGGCTAGTATGTATATTATGACTGCTTTTCTACACATGAGCACAGAAGACCATAATTAGTCGTCAGTTCATAAGCAACAAATTCAACACGTTGCCTAATTTTGTTCAAAATCTCAAGTTGCTTGATTTCCAGATGCCACCTCTTTATTTCCGGCGAATAAATCTACTGGTGGCGTTTGGTACCATATTTCACTTGACTTTTCTGAACTGGGCAAATGGATCGATTTTAGTGTATCATAAGAGAGATGGTCATCATCTTGGGGAGACTGAGACTGACACTGACGCCAGATTTGGAAGACAGACATACCAACCATGGGTTGCCATTAACCGAACCACGACTGACAAGCAAACTTACTGCGGCCATCGCTTAGTTGAGCACATGCGAGACATTTGTCGAGGTCGTCATAATGGTGAGTTTCCGTTTGCTTATTGAGCTGGAATCTATGGTTATTCAAAATTATCGAGCGCACAAAACGAATTTCATTTCATTAGGTCATGCTCGTATGTTCGGACATCGTAAAAGGTCGCCAGACCATGTCACTGGGTTTGAGGATAGCGTGAGGAATGAAAATATTGTCGCTGAATGCTGTAAGAAACCTTGCACGAAAGCGCAATTGAGGAAATACTGCAGGTAAACGGCAATTATTAAATTGTACAAATTTCACGAAGCATACGAAGTTGTCAAACTTAAAGAACGCTATTTCTTATGTGTCAGCCAATACGTATCAAATCCTGCCCAGATCCTGCACGCAGCAGCCAGAACGGAGAGCCTGATTCAAGTACAGGAGGACGAACCTGTAAGTTAAAGCTCTTCAGAGAAGACGAGATTGTATAACTATAATTCTCTTATTGCCCCGGAACTGTACACTATTTATGCTTTTGATACAAACTAACACTGTCTAACTCGGGTTCACGCTTTGCCTTTGCTTTTTAAGCCTTCTGTACCGGAAACAAAAGTTCCACCGCTCGCAAAAGGCGATGACGGACTTTCACTCAAACCCTTCATGCTTCAGCTTCAGGATTGGTACGGCACTCCTCGTAACGCTCCAATTCAAAACAAATACATTAACTTTGTACCTGACTACTCTATGCTAACAATACCTCGTAGACCAATTTTCAACAGCAATCAAAGAAGAGTAGATCGAATTTTGCTTAAGCAACAAGGCAAGCCCATCATTAATCTTTCTCCACCCAAATTCCACCAGCAGGCTCCTGCGTCTGACGAGACGGAACGAGACTTGATCGACCAGGCAGAGGAGTTGGAGGCACTTAAACTAAGGCCGACAACCATATTTCAAAGCCAATCGCCATACAGCCCCGTAGCAATTCCTATTGGAGTCACCGATCAATTGCCCAGCTACTATGCATGATTTGGAGGTGCTGCAGGTTATTTTGGCCTCTATCTTGGAAGACTTCACGCCGGACCCTCGTAATCTAGTCAGCGCATAATGTATGATCACGTGTGTAATTAGTACTGTATAACCGAACTGAATAAGAGCTTTCTAATAAAATATTGGTAAGATATATTTATTCTTTGTCGAATCTAAGGATTTAGCATTTTAATGCACATGTATTGTGTAAATTCGTAAATTGCGACACTAATAATAACAATGATAAGAGTGAGGAAGGTTGGAATTGGAAGCGTAGTGAACGAGACCTCTGTCTGTGCTGCGTTTGTTTTGTTTACATGATTGCATTTGTTAATTTGTTAGCATCCATGTCTCAAAGTGCCCCCGCACGCAACGCACAGTAAGCGGCCAACGCCAAGCGGCCGCTGCTGCTGACTTGTCTCAATTTTCACTCGCATCGCATCGTGTCATAAGTTTTTCACTACTTTCGTTCATTCGTTGTACTACATAGAGTGAGTTTTACTCTTCATTCATTCTGCATTTCGTAATTACGCTTACAAGCTGGTGTCACAAAGTCAGTGGAGTCAATGGTAATTGGAGTATTTAATTGCTCTTGAAATGTTCATATTGCAATTAACATGATTAGAAAAGTGAACAAGCGTACCTTTTCAGTGAACCCGGAGTCAAAAGTCAAAGCCTTAGATTAGTTGACCATGACACCCACATCAAAACATTTTCTGCCACATGACTTCAGTGGGTGCAGAATTACAGAATCAATGACTGCTTTCAATCAAACAAGCAATAAAAGCATAAAGTAATGTAATCTGTAAAATCGCTGATGTCTCGCATTTTCATGATGTGCAACTAGACTAATCAGCGTCACGTATTTTTTCTCGAACACGAGCAACCTGGACTTTCAGAGTGGAAATGCTTTCGATTACTCACCACAAATAACGGAATGAATGAAATCTTTGGATTAACTCATCAAGATGCGTGCTTGTTTTGGAGCGTTGAGAAATTCGACTTACCTTGCAAAAAGAAAATGCGTGCACTTAAAAATTATGCAAACATATTGCAGATTGATTGAAAGAATTCGCCGACCACATACTCACAGATCGTACAAGACGTCGGATGGTGATGGGCACACTTTTCCGCTGACCAGGAGCAGTGGAAGGAAATTCATCTTGCCAAACCTCACAAAGTTAGTAAATGCTGAACAGGTACTTTGCCACAATTTCGATAAGAAATGCATGGACGAGAACAACGTGTACACATCAAGATTTTTTCTAGAAATGTGTAAAAGCAGGATGAATAGTGCTTATTTCCAATATTGCGATTTCTGCACTAAAATAAAGAAACAAGCCTGCCAGTTAGCGGGGACTGCACTCAACACCTCGTCCCCTTGTACTCATTTGCAGCTGCAGTGGCGATTGTGGAGAGTATAGTTCGCAGTACCAGCATTTGTTGCTATCATTCCTTAGAGCGATTCCATTCAGAAAGGACACACCAGTTTAATTCTGCCAGACTTTATTGCATACTGTGGCTGTGTACTGCCGAGTTAAGAGATTCCAATCAAAATTAACAAAATTTGACATTTTACCTTTTTTATCATTTCAATCACAATGGACTTCACACGTTCACTGCAGGCTCTGGCTTTGCTTCTCATCCTGTATTCATGTGTTGTACAAACTCATTCATCGCAAGCAGAACATGCCGATTTTGATTCAGAGTCGTTCAACACAAAATGGACTGCCATCAAGACGTGGTTGAATTCAACCAAACTCGCAACTACAAATTCCATAATTTCTCCTCGAATTAAGCTGCTTTGCACAAACAAATTCATTGATTTGATTGTGGTCATGTGTAAGCAGTATGTTTCTCATGAATTTCATATTGACAGTATTATGGATGGTATTGAATTCGACGACGGTAAGAGGCATTTCCACTTTCAGCCTGTCCAATACAAAGAGCGTCCATTAAAGTTGGCAATCGTTTCAGGCTCTCAAGAGGAGATGCCACGAATCCGACACGCGCATCATCGAAACTTGACGAATATGGTCACAACCACCAAAAAACTACGAAGCCTTTTGCGGAAGACGTTACCGGCAACCGCCATTCAAACATGCTGTTCTGAATCCTGTAATGTCACATCACTCATTAAATTTTGCCCAATCGAACCGCGAGTCAAGCCAGCTCATATTCGAAGTACCAATGTGTAAGTTACACCATTACACAGTATTACCGCACACTATCGATCATCCGAAGGAATCCACTGATGAGGTTTTTAATCGTTTGTAGGGTAATTGGAACTCTTACAATGGTACATCCACATAACCATAAACATCCTCACGTAAGTTCAATTTTTGATTCTGTCATGCTCAATAGTTAAGACTGGGAATTGGGAAAGCATGTGCTTGTTAAGTGTGAGTGCGTGGTTCTCTTGCTGTGTCCCCCCGCGCCGTAATGGCGGCACCTGAAAGTACGCCGTTCTTAGAAAAGTTGTTGTACGATTTGAGACTTCTTCAGTTCATTGCACTGAAACGGTGTCAGAGATTGTAAAGTTCTTTAACCTGCCCCGAACTCCTTTTCCTTTAGTTTCATGTGAACAATTGCACAATGAAACAGCCCTTACAGCTACCAATGTGAAGAGAGGACAATGCATAATTATTCAGGGATAAAGGGATACCACAATACACACCTATAGAACTATAAAAGTACGGATTGCTGCAAGGTTTCAATAAAATGACCCGATGATTTATTGTTCCGTATTTTAACCCTTAGGAGACTATCAATTCAAACGACACACTCGCTCGTCTTCGGCACAATTATGACGTATGGAGAGCCAGGACATACAAAAAACCGGCAACCAACTTCGATTTTGCACCCGTAGATTTGGCTACCTCCACATCCGCACTCTATTACGAATCTGATGAGTCCAAGTTGAATGAAAGTGGCAATGGAAATGCTCGCAGTGCAAGAGAAGACCAAGAAGAAGGCAATCAATCAACTGAACCCACTATTCCAACAACTACAACGCTTCGCAATAGTTTAATTGACCGATACAATCATACACCCGAGCCGTATTCATTTGATTTAAGATCAACCGATATTTTGTACAAACCATGAGTAATTACCGTGGGATGCCATACTTCATGACACATATGCCTGTGTACTGGGTCTGTTTGAAATATGGAAATATTTATTAATCTTGTTTCAAATAAATGATGTTGAAATTACTGTTATTCTATCCAACAATACTCAACTGTAGCTGGAAATGTTCGTATGTAATTTGAGCCGTATTTGGTTACATATGACTATCCAACCCTACCCCATACCCATCCTACTCGCATGTCACCTGAATCAATTTCCTGTCCACTTTCTCTCCTGTGTATCGTAAAACATTCACTTTTGAGCTTTCTTTTGCTGACTACATGAGCGCGGGGAAAGCACAACGAAGAATATTTCTCTTTCGGTTAAAATTTATTAGTGACAAGACTTTATCATGGTTATGTAACATTTTTTAAATTCAAGGTTGAATAATATCATTTTACGCTAGGTTTTACTGGTAGTAAAACCCATGCTAATAGCTAGCTAATAAATAGAACATGTGTCCATCAGTTCAGAAACAGGAGGCCTTGAACCCTAAAACTCCGAAGATGCAAGTTCACGACTTTTATTCGCAGGAGAGTATATTTTGGTGCAGTAATTTGAGACGGCTGACGCTTATAGCATGCTGTATCTAGTCGTGTAGTTTGACTTTCCGCGAACTTACTAAATTTCATGTTTTCGTATTTAAAATCTATGATTAACCAACTCGAAGTGTACTATGCACACGAGATTGCGAAAATTGCGAGAAACCACTTGATTAATCAAAGGGTGGCCTCTGAATCATATGAACTTTCACTTTGCGCGTGGTTCTGCAATTTTTTATAACACGCTTTCATATAGCCACCTCGTTTTCATCCATCGATTTGATTAGAATGAGAACTATGCAATGATAATTTTATACATAAAAACGAAGAAGGTTATTACTCCTTGCGCAACTGAGGGGCGCCCCTGCGCAAGCGTGTCAAGATTCAGGGTCAGTTGCATTGCATTGCAAGAAGTCAGCAAATGTACCCAGTGCAGATAGCATATCAATTGCAGTTCTTCAGTGCACCCGGTTCTATGTTACCCATTTCAAGTTTGGTTGATACAAACCCGGGTATCGGAGCATCGCAGTGAGACTGGTATATAAAAGGACAATTTGATGCAAGATGAAGTGAGACTTGTGAGAGGCATTCTACCCGGAGTTAGAAATTGAGCACTCAAGCACGTCACTCGTAGAAACACGCTGTGAATCAAACCTGCAATCACATCTCATCTTCCAACGTTCCAACCCAACTTCTCATTATCCAATCAGTTCAACGTGCGTGGAAATAAAAGTGACGAACAGTCGTCATTAGTCTGGCTTATTTTAGGAACGTTTTATTGGACAACGACAATTCATAGAAATGTTAAGTACACCTTGTCGAAACAATCTTTTAATCTGGTCCGCGTGCTTTTTTCACGTCAAACTCGCCTCGTCCGGCCCAAAGTTTCATTGACGGCATGAAAACGTAGCGAGAAGTTATTACTTTTATTGCAACTTGCAACCTTTATGTACGTAAGGTTATATTTAAGAAAAATCTATGAGGTATTTAAGGCAAGAAACGTTGCCTTTCCAGAAATATATAAAATTCACGTGGTTAACTAAAGAATTGATTGCTGATGTCGTAAATCTGTAATTATATATGCAAAAAAACTAAGTCAGTAGAAGAGGGTTAATGAAAAGAACAAAAGTGCCGGCTCAGACAAGCGAGATTACGTAAGGTCAGCACAAAGGTATTTTTTGTTTCAGCTTTGCACATCAATAAAATTAATCAAGTGAAGAAAAGGAGTGCACAGACGATCTCAAAGGCAGACTAAGGTTAAATCTTAAATGTCGATTTTTAGAAAGTTTCTTGACAAGTTGCGTTTGCCGATATCACATGCAATTATACTGAATCCAACAATGTACAAATTGCTTGATTCTGGAGAAAAATTCGTGTTAAATCAAAGAGAATAAGGAGTGGACGACGGTTGACTGTTGTGCCGTTGATTTTTATCGCTCTTCTGACTGAGTCTGGGTGGCTGCGCTTCTTTTGTGTCGCGAGTCGCGACGTTGATGCAATTTTAATTTCTGATTTTATTCCTACGTGAGAATTAGTCGGAAGAGCACTGGCATTTGCATTGTTATTTTTATAGGCTCTGTCCTATAAGAATACTTGATTGTATAATGCTCTCTGCTGTCCTACATCTTCCTTGAGCCTCAGCAATAAGGAACCAATACTCATTACTAACGTAACTGTGATATTTGGAGACTCTCAACCCTCAAACACAGTTTTAATTTATATATCTCAATCTTAAACCTCTTGGTTTATACCGTGTCATTTGTTGGCAGCAGACGACAAAAAGAAAATGAGCATAAGCTGCCAGCCATTTTGGTTTCTCACATTCGTCTCAATTCTCACCACATATTTTCATATTCCCATTGCCAATGGTCGAATTCAAATAGAAGATCAGCACTTGGACCGACGAGAGTATTTCTACAGGAGCCCAATGCGAACCAAACAGCTTTGTGGCCAGCATTTGAGATATGCAATTGCAACAATGTGCAAAAGCCTCGGATACCTTGGCGATAGCCCTGGACTAAATTTTGGCAATGCTTTCCCTGTGAACGCAAACGGTACGTTAATTTTTACGGCTATGCATCGGCCAAACGTATTGAATGGAGTCCTGCTCCTGCCATATTTAATTTTCTACCTTGCTGTCTTAATCACTAGAAACAGAGTTCACGAACTTGTACAACGACACGGTTCATGAACTGGACGACCCAGATGAACCTGTAAGACAATTAGGCATAATTACCTCGGGTCATACGACACCACGGCGGCTCCCGCGTCAGGTGGTTGACGAATGCTGTGACAGGTCTTGCAAGAAGGAAGCAATGCTGAAATACTGCAACCTCTTCAAACATAAACTGTAAAGTGCTTTGACCTTCATTGTTCCGGTTTCATTTCTCAGAAGCTAAAGAGCATGTGTTTCTCTTTTTTGACAGGGCTCCAGGACGAGTACAACCAGACTCGGAAGCAGACACGCAGACAGTTCATGGGTCGTTGCACCATGCGCCCATTACAGACACGCCGAATTTCATCAGTGTAAGACTTTTTACTTTGACCGCTTTTTAATGCTTAACCAACAATTAAACACGGTGACTGTGGAAGGCTTCACGGCAATTAGTGTAAGATTGACTGACCCAGACAGCCCGCATTCTTCAACGGCATAAGGAACTTTTGCATTAATTGCCTTGTGACTTATGCTCTGCCGCTTTACAAACGTTACTTGCATTGGGACATTGGGTCGAAGCTCAGAAAATGTCGATGTATTTGTACACGCCCCCAAACGACACATTGAACGTTGCAATACCCTTCAAGCCTCTGTGTCTTGTGTGTCTAATTGCTAATAATGCGCAACACTCGCATTTCTTAAATGAGTAGAATCCACAGCAAACGCTTCAACAGCGACGCAGACCGTTGAAGATTTTGAGACGACAGAAGAGTAAGACATTGATCACGTCGGATTCAAGCACCAGAAATGCTCGTGACACCCCTAGAAGCAAGCAGTATGCAATGGTCGGGTTTATACTCGGTTGGCCAACGTCAACGCGTCCACGACATTCAAATTATAAGGTCACGACCATTCGAGATTCGCATGCAATACGGAGCTTTATAGCTATTCGAGACTCGTGCGGGTTTGCCTAATGCTCTTTTCATTCTTTTAACTTTAGATACACGTGAGATGCTCACAATCATTTACTAACCGCCAGCACACCAAAACTGCTACTACTAATCATCTAACCATACCTGCTTCAGATTTGGGCATTGTTGCACTATTCAATCTGCTTTCTTCGTCCGCATTCAGCTTCCGAGACGTTCATATCGCGTCCCATCTTGCGCCCAACATTCCGAGAACTTTGCATCAGCTCTCAAAACCAGCATTATTTCCTCGGCTTTTGAAAGTTCGAGACACTTATCCGCGTCCATTTTTACAGCATGGAATGGGCCATTTAGGTTCACGCCAAACCGACATGAACGAAGTGCAAATCATACCACGGAGGTCAGACAATCGTTACCTCTTTCAAGATCCAGTGTCACTACACACTGAAGACAACACACACAGAGCCCCAGCAGTAGGCGTTGGAGTGACGGGGAAAAGTGAGACTCATCAGCCGCATCACCATCATGCATACAACGCACAGGGACAATCGACAGTCAGTTCACTGGCGACGGCGACCACAGAAGAGCCCGACACAACTAAGCACAACTTGTACGTGTTCCCACTTGGGACGAATGACGAAATTTTTGGCCATGGACATAAAGTAATGTAGCAGCGTGCATCTTTGGCAAGTTTAGGTCATGAAATAAATTATTAGGATGATTTTGCTTGACGATAATTTTCTTTATACTCACTCATTAAAAACTTTGCTTTCTCCGTGCCAGTTCTATGACTCAACCAATCATCATGTGCACATATCGATATACAAATTGTAGCAGTTCAGTATTAGAATTATGCGAGTAATACATTTTGTCTTCAACTCATTTGTAAAGGAATACATTTTAATGCAATGAAATAAAGCAAATATTTATTCCCAGATTTGATTAAAAGATTCTAAATGGAAGAAAAATTTTGATAGCAGCCAGGAAGGATCGTAGATTCACCATAGTCAGTAGTAACCACAATGAGAAAATTTGGAACTTTGTCTGAGGCTGTGCATGGCGATGCACCCATTAACCACTCACATGAGGGTGTCGCAATATCTTACTTTCTCTTCAAATGGTAGAAAGTCGCTGGCTGTACAACTTTCTGAGCAGCATTTGGAAATCAATTCCATGAGCAAAAACTCCACATCTCGAGCAGAACGTCGTTTGTGTTTGAGTTTTTCGGGAACGTCTTCCAAGCGAAGGATAGGATTGGTCACGATGTTTCCAGGCGAGTGAGCAGAGCGTTCGATTTTTAATTTACTGCGCTTTTGACCTTCAAAGTTCGAATTCAGTCGGCGAGGAAATCTTGGCGACAAACGCCCCATTAAAAGAGTCTCTGTGTCTTCGGCGTTTTCTGAAATAGAAAGGAACAAGTCGAACAAATTGCTAGATATCTTAGTGCACATCAACGTTTGATAAATTAAACGAATATAGCAAAATCACAGAATGGCACTACCTTCTGATTCCAGGTCTAAACCTGTGACACTTCTCGAGTATTGGGGTTGAAAAAAGTTGGCACTTCGTTTGAATGTGATGCAGGCTTGACGAAATTCGTGGACAATTTTATCGCGGTCACAGTCCTCGTACTCACTCCAATGCTTGTGGCTGTGACCATCACACAAATCCATACTGCAGGAAAGAACTATGATTGTTGCTAGTGCTAAGTAAAAGCGTGCAACCTTCATCGTACAATTAGATGCAGGTGCGACAACCGTTTGTTAAATGTCCAAGCCAACCTGGACTCGAACTGAAAGGCTAAAACTTGCTGTTCAAAGTCCACGCTCTTCTTATGAGATAGCTGGGCAGATAATGCGTATTTTTGTTTTCCAGCTTATGCATTCCACTTAAAACGCTAAAATTTAAAATTAAAGTCACTCAAAATTGTTGCTC
>JAQIUU010000186.1:0-12910 GCA_034694545.1 Mesaphorura macrochaeta
GCCAATGTGAGTACGCAAATGTGCGTTCCGGTTTGCTGAAGTGCTGAATCGCATTTCGCACGTGTCACAGGCGTAGGATTTTTCGCCAGTGTGCGTCCGGCCGTGAGTTGTTAGCTCGGCTCTCGTGGCGAAAGTTTTGCCACAAACAAGGCAACCGTGTGGTTTGGTGACGAGATGCATACGACTATGATGGGCCAAGGCGTCTGCTCGTCTCGCGAACCGGAGGTCGCAGCCAGGATACGAGCATGTGTGTGGTTTTTCCCCGGTGTGACTTCTCACATGACGCTCCAACACCGGTCGTATTCTGAACCTTTTGTCACAGAATGAACAGTGAAATGGTTTCTTGCCTGTGTGTGTTTGTGCGTGCTTCGTGAGATTGCCTTGTATCGAATATGACTTGCCACCCGTGTCGCAGGCGTACGGCTTCTCGCCAGTGTGCACTCGCTCGTGAGTTTTCAGGCTTTCCTTGCTGGCCAAATTTTTGCCACAATGACTGCGGGTCCACTTCGCCTTCTTCTGGTTGCTGCTCATCCTGCAGTTCTACGGGGAAATATGCGCCGTCGTCACCATCAAACCTCAATGATGCACAGTTAAATCTGGGGCTCGCTTTGGAAATTCGGTCTGCTGTTGACTCTGATTGACGGAATGAGCGAGTCCGAAGTGAAGGGGCAAGAAAGCTTACAAAGCACCGTGAGATGAAAATAGCTTTATGCCCACAGGGCCTAAAATATACAAACTTGTGGGAATTGAGCTGGCTGCGTACTCGTGGTGGTCATCTTTCTCGGGTGTACATTACATGCGTATATACTGTGTGAGTTTTCTTGCTTGGTGAAACAGCAATTCATTTGTTGTGCTTATGTGTGCCTTCGCCTCAGCCTGAAATGAAGGGGCAAGTTCGTGAACGCTTAGACCTGCGCGGCCTGCACCCCGCAGTCCATTGTGGAGCGAAAGTAAATTCAAGACCCAAGGGCTACGAAGCTTAGAAATTCACAAATACGATGGCTTATTAATCAAGTGTAAGATTCGAAACCCTGACGTGCAATTGTAATTTCACGATGGTGAATTTTATTAAACTCAAAGAATTCACAAATATGTGCACATGTGTGCAAACTGAGGAGCCCCGTGTGGCGCTGGCGCTGGAAGCTGGCAAGTCTGTCACTATTCTCGAGTGTGGGTCTGGACATGATTCTCAAGCTTGGCTTTGCGGTGAAATGCTTTCCCGCAGAGTCCACAGCTATGCTGCTTTGGTCCATGAAGGCTAAGATGAGCCACGTAGTTCGGCTTTGTATAAAATGTTTTGTTGCATACTTCACAATGGAAGCTCCTTTCACGGCCGACATTGTGCGTCTTCACGTGCGCCATGAAGCTGGCGACGGGTATCGACTTTTGGCAAATTTCGCACGTACTTCTCGCGGTGCCTCCAGGCCTATGCCTCGCATTTGTGTGTCGCGCGAGGCCTTGCTTCGCCCTGAACCACTGTCCACAAGAGGAGCACTTGAAAGGTTTTTCACCAATATGAATACACAAATGTCTCTTCAGGTTTGACGCGTCCGTGAATCGCATTTCGCACGCCTCACAGGCGTACGGTTTTTCGCCAGTGTGCGTCCGGCTGTGCAGCGCAAGTTCTGCTTTCGTGGTGAATGCTTTTCCACAAACAGGGCAGATGTTTGGTTTAATGCCAAGGTGCATTCGCCTTTGATGGGCCAAGGCGCCTGACCGATGCGCGAATCTTAGGTCGCAGTCGGAATTCGGGCACTTGTGCGGCCTTTCTCTTGTATGCATTCTCACGTGGTATCCCAAGTCCTGGCGTCTGTAGAATCGCTGGGCACAGAAGGAACAGCTGAACGGCTTCTCGTCGCTGTGAATTTTTACATGACTCGCGAGGACGGACTTGTGTGCAAATGCATGGCCACAGACGGTGCAGCTGAATGGCTTCTCGCCCGTGTGGATACTTCGATGCCTCGTGAGAGCAAATTTGGATACATAACACTTTTGACACGACTCGCAGGAGTATGCCTTTTCGCCCGTGTGGACTCTCTCGTGGTTCGCGAGGTTCCGCTTGCTGGCCAAACATTTCCCACAATTACTACAACTGAATCTGTTTCCGTTTGGCTTCGATGACATGGTGCTGTGCCGACGGTTTTGTTTTAAACTCCAGGCACTTGAGACATTGCGACCCTACTTCGAATTGAGGCACACCACAGCGAGAGGAGTTCAATGAGTGACACGGATTGAGGAGCCAAGGCTTCAATACCCAATAGCAAGGAACACTTGAAGCCCTTAGCCCAAAATAGATTCAAAACCCTCCGGCATGAATCACATACACAGCCTACTCGTACAGAATGCATTTGGGATAGTACAGTTAATTCTCGCACGTTTCGAACTCAAAACAGATGCAAGACCCTTCTCCTGCCTTTGTGCAACTTATTCCACAATTTTATTCAACTATTTTATTCAACTCAAACTATTTTGAATTCAAAAGCCAGAGTTATATATACACTTCGTTACTTCTCGAGGGCACAGCTTGAGATGTGCAGGCGCACAAGATAGACTGACTGATGATCAAATGGTCATCATTCTCTCGTGTGTGTGCGTACATGCCGTGTAAGGTTGTCCTTCCGGTGAAATGATTTCCCGCAGAGTCCGCAACTGTGCTCCCTTGGCCCATGCATGCTAAGGTGAACCTTGTACTCAGAATTGCTGTAGAATGACATGTTACACATTTGGCAAGGGAAACGTCTTTGACGCTCAGGCTCATGCGTCTTAATGTGCTTGTTGAAGCTGGTGACCAGCACTGACTTCTGGCAAACTTCGCAAGTTCGTCTCGCACTGCCCCCTGGCTTATGCTGCGTGTTGGTGTGGCCTTGCAGGTTCGCATTTCTCGTGAACCGCTCACCGCAAACCGGGCACTTGTAAGGTTTTTCACCAATGTGAGTACGTAGATGGTTCCTCAGACTCGCTGAGCAGGTGAATCGCATTTCGCACGTGTCACAGGCGTAGGGTTTCTCTCGAGTGTGCGTCCTGCTGTGCCGCACAACATCCCCTGTTTTGGCAAAAGCTTTTCCACAAATCGGACACACATGCGGCTTCATGCGAAGGTGTACTCGGCTGTGATGGGCCAAGGCTTCTGCCCGGATTGCGAATCGAGACCGGCAGCCGGACTCTGGACAAGCATGTGGTTTCTCACCAGTGTGTGATTTGACATGATTCTCCAGCGTATGACGTGCTTTGAACGACTTGGCGCAGAACGAACACTGAAATGTCTTTCCTCCGGTATGAATCATCGTTTTGTGTCTTGCAAGATTGGCACGTCTTGCGAATGACTTGCCACACGTATCACAGCTATACAGTTTTTCACCCGTGTGAACTCTGCCGTGATTCTTCAGGCCGTGCTTCGTGGCCAGATTCTTGCCACAAAGGCTGCAGGTGAAGGTTTTCATCGTGGCGTGTCGGTCAATTTAATTTAGTGGCACGTTGTCCAAACTTTTCGCTGGACAGTTGATTCTGGAGTATGAAATGAAGATGTGAACTCGGGCGAATGCTTTCGTTCTCTGAATGAATGCAGGAGTCCAGCTCAAAGCCCAGAGCGGAAGCGAATGAGTGTGTGTGAAGTGTGGGCTCAGTGGAAGTGAGATTAATTTAACAGCGCCTACGTACGCCGACCTTTTTTACAAAATACCAACAGAGCCGAGGATGGCACGGATTCAAGTCATGACTCTCGAGTTGATAAGAGTGGACTTTTGACTTCCTCCCTTAAAAGATTGCAAGTCCTCGGGCGCGACGTCTGCATCCTGTGTCCGAAAAGGCAAACATGTAAACATTAACATCACCGAGCCGACAGAAAAGAGACAAAGATCTAATCTGGCGAAATGAGCCCTGTCTTTCAGTCCGACGGACGCCCTGAACTAGTCTGAAGTGAAGGGAAGCAGTGGACCACTGGCGGGGCTTCGAGTGTTCGATGCGGGCAACACTCAAAGTACATGATGGGATAGAAATAGTTTCATGTCCTCGGGGTCTGAACCCTGAAGCTTGACCAGGTTTCGATTCAATGCAATGTTGTCTGTCGAGTGGCTGGTGCCGTGCCGCTCAAGCCACACACATTTTGTCCAATACGTTCTTTGCACTCTTTTAAGATTATTGCATTTATTGAGTTCATGAAACTTGTACAAAATATACAAAAGTGTACAGATTCTGCTTGTTGGCGAAGTCGTCGTCATTCACAGGATGTGGGATGAAGGATCATCGCTCTCTGGTGTGAGTGCGCACATGTCTCTTAAGATCTCGCTTTATGTGAAATGCTTTACCACAGAGCCCGCAGCTGTGTTCCTTTATTGGGCCATGGCGGACGACATGTTCTTTATATTCCCCTTTCGTGTAGAATGATTTGGTACAAATCTGGCAATCGAAGCGTCTTTCAGGCATTTCACGGTCGGCGTCGTGTGTTATCTGGTGTCGCTTGTAGTTGTTGGCTAAGACCGATTTCTGGCACACTTCACACGTGCGCCTTTGTCTCATGTTGCCGCCGTCGGCACCATTCGTGTGCTGTCCCGCAATGTGAACCTGCAAAGCCGCATTTCTCAGAAACCGCCGGTTGCAATGAGAGCATGCAAATGGCTTCTCTCCAATGTGAATACGCAAATGCATGTTCAGGGCTCCCTTTTCCTTGAATCGCTTCTCGCACGCGTCGCAGGCGAAGGGCTTTTCGCCGGTGTGGATCCGGTTGTGAATTTCAAGATTGGATTTATTGGCGAACGTTTTTTGACAGACAGAGCATGTGTGCTTTTTGCTTTTCTGTCTGTGCCCAAGGTGCAGGTTTCGGTGATGCTGCAGGGCACGTGAACCCGTGCAAAATCGGGAGTCGCAGCCGGGCTGCGGGCAGGGGTACGGCTTCTCGCCTGTGTGGGTTCTCACGTGTTGATTCAATTTCCCCATGTGAGTAAATCTTTTGCCACAGAAGGTACAGTCGATCCATGTTGTGTGTCCCTTGCAGTGACTCTGGAATGCGGATTTGTGGCGGAATGTCTTGCTGCAGGTGTACGCGGGCTCGGCTGCGTGGGTCTCCTTATGGTTTTGCAATGACCGTTTTGCGGCATATGCTTTCTGGCAGATGTCGCTGGTAAATTCAAGCTGTCCTTTGTTATCGGTTGACTGCGGGTGGGTTGATTTGAGGTGGTGTGCCAGCAAACTGCTTCTGTAGAAATCCATATCACAAATGTGACACGCGAACGGGGTTTCTCCCGTGTGCAGTCTCACATGGTCCGTCAGTGCTATCTTGGCTCCGAATAGCTTATCGCAGAACGTACATGCGAATCGCTTCTCACCCGTGTGGACTGCTGCGTGCTGGATGACATTGGATTTATTCGCGAAGGACTTGCCGCAAGTGTCACATGCGTACGGTTTCTCACCCGTGTGCACTCGCTCGTGCCTTGTCAGGGCTTGCTTGGTGGTCAGATTCTTGCCACAATGGCTGCAGCTCAATGGGACCTTCTTCTGGCTCCGGTTCATCTTGACGGTCCTCCAAGTGCCGCTTTCCACACTCTTGTTCACTCGCTCGACGGCTCGACCCAAATGGCTTGACGAAATCTGTAGCCCAACTGGTTGAAATGGGTTCTGCCTGAGAACTTCTGACTGACTGACTTACCGGCTCACGGAATGCGTTTGAGCCGTCCGAAGTGAAGGGGAGAGAAACAGTCGGCCAAGGCTGTTGAGACTCGACCGTCCACAGTCGAGCTACACTCACAATAATATGTCATGAGATGGAAATAGTTCAGTGCCCGCAGGGTCTGAACTCTCTGAACTCTTTTCTCTCAAATCCTGTGTTGCCTGTCCTGCCCCGTGTCGAGCCGTGCCGCGCAAGCTGGGAGAGTCTATAATCGTGGAAGTGACGACTCTTCCTTGTTACGAATATAAAGCTTTGCTGAATCAGAATTATCATATTAATTGCCATTGCCACTTCTCGAGTGAACGCGAACTAAACCCCGACTGTCCTGGCGTTGCAGTGCGTTAGTGACTTTTAGTAATTTAAGACGATCGTACGACTAAAGAGGAAAGGTTAGTCTTGGATACCCGAAAAATGCACATTGTTGGCTATAATCGGATAGAGCAAAGCTCTCTGAGTCCGTTAGACCGCATCCAACCGGCCAATGCGACCTTGGACATGTGCCACAAGAGGTTGCTAATGGGTATGGTGGCTCGCAATCAGCGCTTTTTAAAAGAGAATTACCGATAAACAAACAATCAACAAATTAAATTAATAAAATTGTTTCTTTATAAACTAAAGTACCGCACCGAGCCAACTACTTCCGGCGCGTCCTGCGAGACGTGCAAGGGGCATTGGTCGGTGAAATACATCTCAACGTGTTCGGGGGAGATTAATTTAATTTTCTGATGCCAACAATTTGCGTTTTGTTGGTATCCAACACTAACCTTCCCTCTTAAGACTAATCGATAACATGAATGAAGGAAACTATTTCGCAGTAGTCAAAGTCCAAGAAAATACCTACCAACACTGTAAGCTGCTGTAAGGTCAAATGTCAAAGTACCACATACCGAGGAGGAACTCATTCAACCTCTGACACAAGCCACACGTAATGAACATGTACCGTAGGAATTCATGAATACAGTGAAACGAACTGAACTAACTTAATAAAATGCACGCGTGATAAAAATATCGACTTGCAACTTCACAGCAGCCAGATTTATTCAACTCATTAAATTCGCAAAAACGACATATACAAAAGCATGCAAATGAAGGGACCTTACACCATGCGTAAATTATAGCACATGTGCCTATTGTTGCTTGCGTGGCTAAACATGTGGCAAATTGGTCATTATTCCTTAGTGTGGGTGCTCACATGTTGCGCAAGTTTGCTTTTCCATCAAAAAGCCTTCCCGCAGAGCCCGCACCTATGCTCTTTTGGGCCATGATGGCTGAGATGAATCTTGTACTCCCATTTGGTGTAAAATGACTTGCTGCAAGTCTTACAGGCGAAAAGTCTTTCGCGATTGACGTGGTGTGTCTTTTGATGCTCCTTGAAGCTGACGACGGCCAAGGACTTTTGGCAAACTTCGCAACGTCTCGCGCTGCCGCCGGGTGTGTGATGTGCCTCAATATGATTTTGGAGGTTCCCCTTCGCCTTAAACCATTGTTCACAATGGGAGCATGCAAACGGATTTTCGCCAGTATGAGCACTCAAATGTCTGTGCAGGTTTGATGAAGTGCTGAATCGCATTTCGCACGTGTCGCAGGCGTGTGGTTTTTCACCAGTATGCGTCTGGCTATGACGTCTGAGCTCGATTTTCGTGACGAAAGCCACAAACAGGACACCCGTGTGGTTTGATGCCAAGATGCACTCGCCTATGATGTATCAAGGCGGCTCTTGGCGTTGCAAATTTGAGGTCGCAGTCCTGGTTCGGGCAGGCGTGTGGTTTCTCCCCTGTATGACCACTCACGTGAGTCGCCAGAAGTTCGCGAGTTCTGAAAGTTTTAGCACAGAATGAACAGCTGAATGGCTTCTCGTCGTTGTGAATTTTCGTATGCTCCGTGAGACTGCCATGCCGCGCAAATGACTTGCGACACGTGTCGCAGACGTAAGGTTACTCACCCGTGTGCACTCGTTCGTGTGTTTTCAGACCTTGTTTGGTGGCCAGATTCTTGCCACAATATCGGCAGACCAAATGTATCTTATTCTGACTCCGGTTCATCCTGAGTGGCTCTTTCTACACTCTGTGTCTCGCGAGTTACTCTGAAACTTGGAACTCAATTGGCGAAATGAGGTCTGCCTTTCAGTCTGACTGACTCACAGAATGAATCTGAACTGTCTAGTCTGAAGTGAAGGGAACCAGTCGAGCAACACTCACAATACTCATGAGCTGGAAATAGTTAAATGCCTGCAGGGTCTGAACAGAAACTCCGAGGCTCGTTCGCTCCAATGCAATGTTGCCTGCCCTGCTACGCTATGACGTGCAGCGCAAGCCACGCATTTTACCAAAATACACTCTTAGCACCTTACATGAGTCACAACAATGCGGTGTGGTCAATGAGATTACTCTACGAGTCGAGTACTACATGGAAGAAGTTTGTATGATCAGAACTCCAAAAATGTGCATCCATTCTGGTCAAAGTTGAGCACAAAGCGTAGAAATTTGCTGTGCAAAATTGATTCCCTTAAATGCTAAATGCTAGTTACGAAATAAATTCCAAGATTTGAGGCTTTCGTGATTACTCAATTTATTAACTCACAAAAATTAGTTTGCAAAAATTGCACAAAAGTGGACAAAAAAATTATACAAGCATGTGTGAATTGAACTGACAGAGTACGCATGACGGTCATCGTTCTCGGGTGTGGGTACGGATATGCAGCGTAAGGTTGCCCTTCCGGTGAAATGATTTCCCACAGAGTCCACAGTTGTACTCCTTCGGACCATGGAGCCTGAGATGCCTCTTGTGCTCTGAATTGGTGTAGAATGACTTGGCACAAATCTCACAAGGAAAGCTTCTTTCGCGGCCGGCGTTGTGTGTGTCCAGGTGCTTTTGGAAGTTCATGGCGGTTACTGTTTTTTCGCAAACTACACATGTACGAGTTGCACTGCCGCCGGGTTTATGCCGTGTCTGGACATGATTCTGGAGACCTTCCTTCCTGGTGAACCATTGTGCACAATAGGTGCATGCGAAAGGTTTCTCGCCGATGTGAACACGCAAATGCTTCATCAGGTTCCCCCGATCTGCGAATCGCTTTTCGCAAGTGTCGCAGGCGTAGGATTTCTCGCCGGTGTGCGTGCGACTGTGTTTCCCAAGCTCGCTTTTCGTGGCGAAAGCTTTTTCACAAATAGGGCAGACTTGTGGCCTGAGGACAAGGTGCACTCTCCTGTGATGGGCCGAGGTGTCTTTCCGGGTATGGGATCTGTAGTCGCAATCAGAATCCGGGCAGGCATGTGGCTTTTCCCCCGTGTGTGTTGCCACATGTTTCTCCAGATGCTCGCGCCTGCTAAACGTTTTGAGACAGAAAGAACAGCTGAATGGCTTCTCGTTCGTGTGAATTTTTACATGGCCGGCGAGATTGCTCCTCCACGAAAATGACTTGTCACACTTATCGCAGGCAAACGGCTTCAGTCCTGTGTGCACTCTTTGGTGCGTTGTCAGATTGGATTTGGTTGTGAAACACTTTGGACACAATTTGCAGGAGAATGGCCTTTCACCCGTGTGCACTCGCTCATGAGTCTCCAAGTCACGCTTGCTGGTCAGAAATTTTCCACAATGACTGCAGCTGAATGTTTTCCGGTTCGGATTGGTTGACATGCTTTCGAATGTTTGGTTTTTAGTTCCAGGCACTTTAAAATATTCGTCGGCTGTTAACACGCTAAAACTGAACCACACCGCAACGAAGACAGCTTGTAAACTGGTTCGGGATAGAAACGTAAGGCTTGAGCGCTCAGCACGAGGGAAGGAACCAAACGCTTAGCCCAAAATAAATTCAAGACCCTCAGGCGTAAATTGCAAGAAAGCAAGGGTACAACAGGAATGTAAAGGGTAAAAGTGCCTTTAGAGCTTGTACAGCAATACTATTTGCATTACCTCACACCATGTGCATCGCTATTTTGTGTATAGGGACATTAGAAAAGGTTCTTCAAGGATTTTTTAGTTTCTGTCGCAGCTACTCCGTCTTGTCGCATGTTGCCAATTACGAGTTTTTGCAAACTTCGCACTTACGTCACTCGAGACCACTCGGTATATGCTGTGTATTTTCGCCAATGCGTGTCTGCAAATTAATTGTCAAAAGCTAGGAGTACATAGAGCAATGGATCCATTGGATAGCGTGGTCAGTCAACGAAACTCTGCATTTGAACTCATAAAGATTTTCTAACGGTATACCGTTTGGATTAGACTGGGTAAATTCTACGTTCTGTTTGGAAATTAAAGTGTATTATTCCGTAATTCTGTGTCTGTACTTTTCTGAACTTTGAGATTTGAGACGTCAACTTCAGAATTGCGAATTTGACCTGCAAACGTTGAAACTCTCCAATGAATTGATGTTACGAGAAGAATAGGAGACATTTTCCCAAGGCGTGAACTTCACAATTACAAAATTTATTCAGCTCATCAAATTCGTGAATTCAACAATAAACGTACAAAATTGTTCATTCTGCGGGCCTACCATTTCCGGCTGTTTGTACTTCCATGGCTTGGCAGGTGATGAGATGGTCATTATCATTCTCGGGTGTGAATGCTCACATGCTGCATAAGATAATCGCCCCGGCCAAATGATATGCCACAGAGTCCGCAGGCGTGCTTTTTGGGGCCGTGGAGTTTGAGATGAGTTGTCAGCTCCCCCTTTGTGTAGAATGACTTGGTACAAATGTTGCAAGGGATGAGCCGCTCGCGGTCGGTCTCGTGCGTCTTCATGTGTCCCTTCATGCTGACTCCAGCCAAAGACTTTTGGCAAACTTCGCACGTGTGTCTCGCGCTTCCTCCTGGCGTATGGCATGCCTTGGCGTGGCCTCGAAGGCTAGTCTTCTTCGTGAACCATTTCCCACAAGAGGAGCATTCAAAGGGCTTCTCTCCAATGTGAGTACGCACGTGGTTCCTCAGGTCCGATGAACCGGCGAATCGCATTCCACACGTGTCACAAGCGTATGGCTTCTCCCCAGTGTGCGTCCGGTCGTGTAGCGTAAGTTCGGCTGTCGAGGCGAAGGCGTTTTCGCAAACGAGACAGACGTGCGGTTTGATGCCCAGATGCACTCTTCTCTGGTGAGCTGAGACGCCTGCCTGATTTGAGGACCTGAAGTCGCAGCCGGGATCCGAGCAGGCGTAAGGTTTTTCTCCTGTGTGCGCTCTCACATGAACTGCCAACTCCGGGCGTGTTCTGAATGTCTTGGCACATAAGGAACAGCCAAACGGCTTTTCGCCCGTGTGAATTTTTTTGTGAGACATGAGATAGCCTTGATCCGAAAATGACTTGCCACACGTGTCACAGGCGTACGGTTTCTCACCCGTGTGCACTCGCTCGTGTTTCTGCTGGCCTTGCTTGGTGGTCAGATACTTGCCACAATGACTGCAACTCCATTGAGTCTTCTTGTGGCTCCGGTTCATTCTGACGGGCGTCAGCTTCACCACTTTCTACTCCACACTCTAATTTCCTCGGTTGGCTCTGAAATATGGAATGGAGCTGGAGAAATGGACTGCCACCGACACTGAATGAGCCTGAGCCGTCTGAGGTGAAGGGAAGCAGTCGACCGTTGCCCGCAGAGCACCTGGCCGAGGACAGCACCAAGCAGCGCTCACAATGCCATATTTTTGACTTCATGCCTCGCGCTGCGTAAATAGACGTAAAACCCTCAGGCATGAACAGGACATGAATAATGCACCTGCAAAAGAAGCTTTGGGGTTTTGAGAGTCAGGTTTCACATTCACACGAGTTTTGACCCGGCCTTTCACTTCGCCACATTCAAAATAATGATGTGTAAGGCCAACAAGGCGATACAATTTCAGCATCACGTGTTCATTGGCATGACTCGGAGGAACAACTATTCATTTCTTGCGTTATTCTTTGGTACCTGACATGAAGTGATGCGTTCGTACACGCGCAGACCTGCATAGCTCAAACCCCATCGTGGGATGAAAATAACGCCTCAAGTCTCCCAAGGACCCTGCAACATAGAAATTTACGAATACGGAGACTTTTTAGTGAAAATGTAAGCGTCACACACCTGACTCCCAATTCAAATTTTACAAGATTGAATTAGGGGTCCGCATTATCTGACGTTCTTGGAGTTATATCCGTTATTCACGTTATTCGCGTTACTCGTGTAACGTCTGGCCTTTTGTGTAACGCCAAGCCATGTAACGCGTAGCATTCCTGGATCTTTTTGCACTGAAAATTGTGTAACGGATAATAATAGGGTCAGAGGTGATCCTCGCGTTATAAACGTTACTAAATCGCTAATTAGTTTGAGTTTTACTTTTATTCTTCGAAAATTGCTATGGATACCAGTGCTAGATAAGTTTCAGACTTTACTGTAACGCGAACTCGCGTAACGTGTAGCACGAGTGCGCTCATTATTTTGGTGTGTTGCTACGCGTTACACGAATAACGATAACGTTTAGCCAAGCAACGAAAAGATAATGCGGACCCCTAATTTATTCAAACCAAAGAATTTGCAAATAGAATGTACACAAGTTCGCATATTGGGTTTGGGGGTAATGCGCTTGCGAGTAGCGGTGGCAGCTGACGTCATCATTCTCGTACGTGAATTCTCCTCACATGCTTTGCAAGGTCACCGTTCCGGTGAAATGTTCTGCCACAGAGTCCACAGACGTACTCTTTCCGACCATGGACCCTGAGATGTACTTTGTGTGTGTGCCAATAGAAAATGTACAGGCCGCGGGTTGATTGAGGGCACATTGTTTCGCATAACTGTGGAACATTACCGCTTGTTGGCCCTCGTACTCGATAATCGAAATCGAAACCAGCTGGACTACGTACGTGGAGTTGCTAACAATTTAGCCAACTGTAATTTTCGGATTGTTTGTGTTCATTTTGAATTTTTCACCATTTTAATAAATTTGACCTTGATGGTAAAGACCCAATTAAGCACAGACCGAGTAATGACCAGACCCATTATTAAAGGCAGACCCATTTAACCAGACCGTATCGAACAGACCGAGTATCTACATACCGAGTTTCCGCAGACCCAGTATTCCTGGAACCACTTTGCACGCTGAACTGCTGTAGAATGACTTGGTGCAAATTTCACAAGGGAAGCGTTTCTCACGCCCGGCGCTGTGTGTCTCGAGGTGCGAGTCTAAGGTGCGAGCGGCTACCGATTTTTGGCAAATTTCGCACTTTCGTCTCGCGGTGCCTCGAGTTGTGTGCTGTGCCTCCACGTGGATCTGGAGACCGGTCCTCGACTT